>JAEIFU010002133.1:0-50085 GCA_018904235.1 Lordiphosa stackelbergi
CCGTGACACGAATTTCTCTTGAGCGCTCATCTCTGTCGTGTAGTTGCCAGACCTCGTTAAAATTAAACAGCTGTCATCGGGGATTATTGTGCAATACCGGAACGTTGCTGGTGGCCTCTAATTTGTAAATATTATCAATTAAAATACCTAATAATGAGCAGCTTTGGAGCGCGACATGTATTGGCCATCGGTGCCACTGCCCTGGGTGCTTTTTATTTGGGTTCATTTGCCGAACGTCGCCAGCAAATCACCGGAGAAGGGAAACTTTTACCTTTGCCCGGACTTCCCTGCTTTAGTACCGTCTCCGCCGCTGCTCTCATACCCGCCAATGAAGTTAATCTTACGGCCACACCCTCACGCATCTCGCAGATCATGAAGTATGGCTTTCCGGGTTTGGATCATGTGCGTTCTCAGTCGGATTATGTGTTGTCCTATGATCGCAGGAATCGTGTTCCCCATTGGGTGTTTGAGCATCTGACGGCGGAATCAGTGGCCAAGAATGAGGCAGTGGACCGCTCCAAATGTGATTTTCGCCCGGACGAGAGTATACACCCCTTTTTCCGCTCGCAGAATACAGATTATAGACGATCGGGCTATGATCGTGGTCATATGGCGGCCGCGGGTAATCATCGTCTGCATCAGAAGCACTGTGAAGATACCTTCTTGCTGTCCAATATGGCACCACAAGTGGGACAGGGCTTTAATCGTGATGCCTGGAACACACTGGAGACTTATGCGCGCAAACTGACCAAAACTCATGCAAATGTTTATGTGTGCACGGGTCCTTTGTATCTGCCGCACAAGGAGGAGGATGGCAAGATGTATGTCAAGTATGAGGTGATAGGAGCCAACACGGTGGCCGTTCCCACACACTTCTACAAGGTGATTGTCAGCGAGGCAGCCGATCAGAAGCTACACATGGAGGCCTATGTGATGCCCAACAAGGTGATAAGCAATGACACGCCATTGCAAGTGTTCCAGGTGCCGCCAGAGACGGTGGAGCGGGCGGCAGGTTTGCTATTCTTTGATCAAATCAATCGGAAAGCAATTGGCCAGCATAAATGGCAAGAAGGTGTAAGAGATCAGAGAGGCATCAATTGTTTTTTAGTTAATTGTGTATATTAAAGTTTGTAATTTTTGTTCCTTTTCCAAAGAATTTTTGTGGTTGTTGATTAATGAAAGTAAACAAATTAATACAGATATACAAATAAGGATGAGCGAAAGGGGGATGTGAGGCTATGTGTGCGGGTAGGAGACTGGTAGGAGATTAATGATGCATTGATGTTCCGTCCCTTTACATGCCACCTTCATTCTTGGAGCGCACATCATCAATCTTGAGTATCATCTTAACCAACTGGGTGGACAAGAGAATCTGTTGCTTCTTCGAATGCAACGATTCGACCACATTGTGATTCTTCATGTCCGAGTCACCTGTGAGCATGCAGTCCACTCCCAAGCTGGGCTTCTTCTCAGCCACCTGATTGGCCTTCAGCTCCGACAACGTCTCAACAGGATGCAGACCACTATTCTCGGCCAAGGCCAAAGGAATGCTCTCCAGAGCCACTGAGAAGGCACGGAATGCGTACTGTTCCAGAGTTGACAACTGATCGGCCTCCTTGGCCACAGCCAAAGAGCAGCTAATCTCAGCAGCTCCACCACCATAAACAATACGCGAATCCTTGACCAGAGAGCGCACCACACAGATGGCATCATGGATGGAGCGTTTGGCCTCGGCAATGATCATGGCATTGCCACCGCGCAAGAAAATGGTGACGGCCTTGGAGTTCTTGCACTCTTCAATCACCAGCATTTTGTCCTTGGAAGTGCCAAAGGCTAAGAGGGAAGCAAGCGCTTGATTAGTTTGCCCCCCAACATCATCTCTGTCTTCAGCTACTCACCCATTTCGCGCACCAAACCAGCTGTGCCCAGCTTCTCAGGTGTCAACTCCTCAAAACGCGGCACAATTCTGCCACCCGTGGCTATGGCAATCAGCTCAATCTCTGGACCACCCACCCAGCGTACTGCTGGCAGTTCCTGCTGCAGCAGCAAATGATTGGCCTCATCATCGAAACCCCACTGACAAATGGCCAGAGTAGCGCCCGCATCCTTCACCTGCTTCACCATCAAAGTGAACTTCTCCTGTTCGTACTCGCGCAGAGCTCTATAATCCTCCGCCGAGGTAACATCCAACTTATGCTTGGTCTTGGGCTTGGGCGGCTCAAACGGGCAGGTGAGTATGGCCAGTTTGACGTTCCTTAGCTCTTTGGGCATTTGCGAGTGACTCAAAGTCTTATCAACAATCACACCCTTCACCAGCATCGAATCCTCCATGCGTCCACCCACCTTGGTCTCAATTTTGATCAACTCAAAGTTGACATCCTTCTTCTCAATGTCGGCCACATTGAGCACTGCATCCACAGCCATCTCGGCCATCTGACGATGACATTTGTTCACAATCTTGCTACCCAAAGTGGTCATGGCTATCTGCACCAGAGGCTCCTTGTTGTTCGGATCCACCGGGAAGGGTTCGGCAATGGAATCCAGCTGCTTGATGGCACACTGGGCGGCCAGTTCAAAGCCATCGGCTATGCGTATGGGGTGAATGCCACGATCAATCAAACCCTCGGCCTGCTCCAGCAGAGCCCCAGCCAAAACCACAACGCCCGTGGTGCCATCACCAATCTCATCGTCCTGCGATTGTGACAACTGCACCATTAACTTGGCTATCTCATGCTCCACTTCCATTAGTTTCATAATGGTGGCGCCATCATTTGTGACCGTCACATCGCCGTCCGGACTGACCATAATCTTATCCAGCCCCTTGGGACCCAAAGAGGTCTTCAAGGTGGAGGCAATCTGACGAGCGGCCATTATGTGCGTCTATTACAAAAAGAAGAGAAGGGGGGAAAAAAGGCTTATTAAACCCAAACCTCGTGACACGTCTTAAATCCTAATTTACAGTTAAATTTCAAACATCTCTATAAAGTGTAAATACTCCATAAGTGGAAAGTGTAGAACTTCTGGCAGTGCGCGTGACTCAGCCGGTGGTAGGGGAACATCTGTGCGGCGTTTTAACCTCAAAATCGCCTTCCCCTCCATTTAGACCACAAAAATCATTCGCTTTCAAGCAAGTTGAATAAAAAGTAAACATTTCCTCTTAAAGTTAATACCTTTCATTGACCAAGGCAAACTTTTTAAACCATTCTCCTAGTTCTCTTTCCATTTAAAGCCGGCTGAAAGAAACATCTGGAACATTCGATGGACGATGCGTCATTGTTTGTGGCAGACACCCGGCCAGCCTAAGCCCAAAGGGGTCTAAATACTTGCAAATGTCTTATGACTATTTTTCTTGACAACTCCAACTAGTTTTTGTCACTACCAGGATGCGGTTCCGTCATCCGCGAGCCCCCCTTTTCCTTACCTTAATGGCATCTGTGCCTGTGATGCGCTTCTGGCGATCCTGATCGCGGAGAATGATGAAAGGCCGACCATATTCGTCGAACGCGAACGTTCCTGGGAAGGCGCTCATGGTTTTTTAGTTATTAAAATGCTGGCTCTCCACGTGGATTTGGAAAATTCACTTTTATTTGGTCGCCTCGAAAATGAACAGTGTGACCGCAGATGACAAATGTGAAAAAGAACAAAATTTCTTAGCAAGAAATACCAAAAATACCATAACACCAGAGTTGCCAGAAAGTGCGAAAGTGGCTATAAATAGCTAAAAATAAAAAAAGTTGCTAAAAGTCAAACTTAGAAAAATTTAGTTTTTATAACTGAAGTAAAGAGAAAACTTTAAAAAAGTACTTTTCAAGGATGTAAGGTAATTTAAATTCGAAGTCGGAGAGAGGAAAGGCCTTGAAATCGGCCAATGACCCCCTCTGCATTGGAGTAGGTCAGGGACAAGTGGGAATTGGGAACAAGGCTTCTGTTGCGACCGCTGTCCGTTTCCAAGGGCACACGTTCGTCTTGTATGCCGGCTGAAGAAGCAGCGGCGAGTAGCCCAAAAAAGTTAATTTATTTTGTGTAAAAATATTACAGAATATTGTGAGTGTTTAAAAGTGATTTCTGTTGGTGTTTTTCAATATAAAAATATATATTTTCAGCGTGGTACGGTACCTGGAATAGGGCCTGCCACGATCTTGTTTTTTTGATCCAAGTGGCCGCCTCCACTGACTATTTTGAGCAACAAAAGGCTGTTCGATCTGCGCCATGGCACCGAGTCCAGAAACGTCCTGGTGAGTTCGTTCCGAACATTGGGTTGAGCAAAGAGCTCTCCCAGGAGATCGGATTAACTTCGAAACTCGTCCTGCAGACGAGCGAGAAATATATATACTCATACATACATACCTGAGCTGCTCCCATACGTATATATGACTATGTATGCAGCATCTAGACATAAACTTAATAGGCACGGCCTATGAAAATACACCTTACAAACATTAGAAATTACATTCAGACAAGCACGTTTAAATAGTTACAGTTACATATATTTAAAATTACTTTTAAACTCACGTATACTAATTAACATATATTTTGATTCACATATCACACACATATTTACATCTTTATCCATTTACATACTCCTATACACCTTACCTTTTTGTAAAGGCTTCGCGAGACCCAGTAATCCCCTTTCGCCTGGCTATACGTTCCCTCAAGTCCTTGTAAAAAAAAAAATTAGCGTCCCGATCCGTCCCATTGGAGCTCCTTAGGGTAGGGTTTTAGGGTAGCGAATTTATGTTTTGTTTTTGTTGTCCTCATTGATTTTAGTCAGGGAAGAGGATTGCTTGGCCCGTACGGTTTCAATTTAGAAAGGGAGAACTTAATTTATATATAAAAAAAAATGCAAAGAAACAATGTTTGAATGTGTGAGCGTAGGATATATGTACGAATAATTATAATTAAAATATTATAACGATGTTGAAGACGATTGTGTAAGTGTTCTTGGAGGGGGGAGAAGGGTATGTTGCCAAGTGTGGAGTGAGCCGACCGTCTGGCTCCTATGTTAGGGCAGCTGATGAAGCCAGATCGCTGCATGGAAGGGTGGGAGCGTTGCCTGTAAGAACAACAAGCTTGCCGGCAGATGGCGCTGTTTGTCCGTTAGGGATTTGTTTGAGAATTGTCTTTTGGTCGTTAATTGTTCGAATTTTTGGCCGTTTTGTTAGTGAGGAGTTTTGTGTTTGTAGTGATTGTACGCGCTGCGGGCTAGGGTTAAGATCCCGCCCTGAATGCCGAAGCTAGCCGAACTAAAGTAGATTAGTTCTAAATAAATATTGGCTAGTCTCAGTTTTAAGCTGATTTGAAGAGAAGATTGTGATTTCGTCAGAGTCAGCAAATGCATTTTCTGTGAATATTTGGCTCGTTAAAAGTTAAAATAATAATTTTTTTACAACTCAAATTGGGTGCACATTTGCAATATCTGCCACTACCACTCAAAATTAACAAAATGGCTAAAAATTTATAAAAATAATTTATAAATTGCCAGATTTGTAGCTGATAGCATATCCAAAAAATTAATAGCAAATCCACTTTCGAAATTGCTAAATCTAGCAACTAAATATCAGCCTAAAGCCCAAGTTGCTATGGCATTTCAATTGTCCACAATTTGCAATTGTGTACCAATTCAAATAATAATAATAATAACCAAATATAAATAGCTAAAATGGCAACACTGAAATACTGAAAATTCAAACCAGTCTGGCAACCCAAAAACAACTCTCTTTCTCTCTCGACCGAGCCAACGTGCTGTCGCTTACACTTACAGTTATTTAGTTTCCTATTGGTCACTGAAGCAAGTGCAGCGCTTAGTCGTTGGAAGTTTCTACTTCAAAAAAGAGCCAGTTTTTTCCCCGTAACAAAACCTCTTATTTTGGTTTAATATTATTTCTTCTTTGTGCTCAAAAGTGCAACCATTAAGTGTAAAAATGCCATCAAGTATGAATAATAAACTGTAAGTAATGGTTCCCCAGGCGCCATACACGAATGAAAATAGTGCAAAAATCGATTTTGTAGTGTGATGAAAATAAGAAATAAAAGTGGAAAATAGTGTCTCCCTCCCCAATTGGTGGCAATAACAAAAAAATTTGGCAAATATTAAAATGTAGCTTGTAGTGTCAATTCTAACGGTAAACGGTGCTGGTTTTTTTTTTAATTTATTTATGTATGGAATTGTACATGTGTTAATTATGTGTGACGCATGTACACACACATATATAACCCCCCCAAGAAGAACAGGCATAGGAAATAAACAAAGAAACAGAGAGCTAAGTTCAATCGTTTCGTAAGTAAAGTAAATAAATGGATTTCAAAAACATATTCGCTTAATATGTGTCTGTGTGCGTTCAATTTTGAAATGCGATTTGTACTTTATTTTGCGTATTTTTGTTTTTCTTTTTTCATAGCAGCCATCTTGGTGTCAACTGCAGGGTTGCCACCCTGCAAACTGGGCTGAAGTGTGGAGCCGTAAACAATAATGGTGCTGGTTAATTGTATATATTATATTTATAAATATTGATTCAAGGCTTATTAGACTGTTCATTGAAGCGTAGTCATTGATCAGCAGCAACAATTGTGTAACAATTAAGCAATGAGGAATGTGCTCGGGTCTGGTAACGCTGACAGCATATGTACAATGTACGTATGTATGTATGAGTATTTACAGTTTAATTGAATTTTACAGTTTTGTACATATGTGTTTGTCATGCTTTTGTTTATTGAAGTCGAACGTTTCGCTTTTAATTAATTTGACTTTGTGAGGTCTGCATTTGCAATTGCTGAGAGAACGTTCCAGAGAACCCTTATCTCGGCTGGCTATCCAAAAAGCAGCCCCAGTCAGCATTGTTTGCATTTGCTTATCTCGTTGTTGTTTTCAATACAAACAGAGAACTTCCCGTACCCACCCACCCCCGCCGTCCTGGATGACTTTGTGACTTTGTGGGACCTGCAACTGCTGGGACCGGTTTGTTTGCTGCGCCATTTACGTACGTGACTCTTGTCTTGCATTTCAAGCAGATTTTGTATAGGTCCATTAAGAGAGGCGCTTTCAATTATGTCATAAACAACATACACACACACAGTTATGCATGTGTATGTACATATGTATGTGTGCAAACAACGGAAAATTCCACTCGCGGCCACTTAAACAAAGACCAAGTGCTCGCTCTCGATATTGGGTCATCTTCATCATCATCATCAACTGATCTTCTAGTAGCTTCGCTTGCTCTTGCATTTAATCTTATCTAAGTCTTATCGCCTCTATTGTTATATGACAATACTGGTGTTTATTTTTTATGACAGCCATCAGTTGTATTTTGTCATAAGTCTCCTTCAAGTTGTTTGCATATTATTAAGACATGTTGACACTTGACGCTGGAATTTCCTCCTATGCATATTCTACTGTTTGCAGACAGCTTCATCATCATGCAGGTGGATCTGGTTACACAAGTCCTAGATAACTAATCTTAATTGTGATTTCATAAAGCGTCTTCTACCTGCGCATTTCGTGGAACAAACACAAACAAATAAACCACATCAGATATCGCTAAAGCTAAAACAACAAACTTGGAAATTAAAATTTGTCTGGCACTATATTGTATTTCTGTCCGGCCGGAGGGTCACGTGAATGCTGGCTGTAGCATTAGCATTTTATTTAAAGCATTAATATCAAATTAAGTTGCGTGTCGCAAAACGTGAGCTTTAAATTGTGGTTATGGTTTATCAAATAACTGTATTTGCTATTTTCGTATTCACGTGTATTCCACACAGACATAACGTCACATCGACCCAGCCATACACACACACACGCACACACATCCACCCTCGCCTCTCACAAATCATACCCTGCCCCGTTATTTTTATTATCGATTTTGCATTGTGTCTCTTATTTATGGCAAGCAGCTAAAATTAATATTGATTTGTTTTTTGTTTTTCAGCAGATCTTTAATATTTAGCATGCACATACATATGTATGTACTTAATCTGCAAGTGAATAAAATACAAGGAAACTGAAGAAATTGCAATGCAATTACATCTATGTACAGATGTACAAAATGCATGTAAATCTGTAAATGAAGCCCCTTTTCACTATCCTTTGCTTATATTTCTGACTCTCCAATTAAATATAGGAGAGTTCTCTTCAAATTTCAGTGAAATATGACTCATGCAGTAATAAAATTAATTCTGCCTGGCAACATTTTATTTGAACCACTTGTCGTATCGAAAGGTATGGGCATTTCCGAAAAAAAGAGTCATACAGGATAGCACTTTTGTAGCCCTGTATTCAGGGAGTTGCAGACTGTGAGGTCCTGTGATACGGGCAGACAAAAAGACATACGTAACATGACAGAATACGGAAGTGAGTTTTGTCTACTATCACAAAAAGGCAAATGTCTGAAGGCAATGAACTGAAATTGAAACAAGAATAAGACTGGCTTACTAGATCACATGGAAGGAAGACCGTACGCATTAAATCTACTTGGCTTTGAGCAGGCGGTTCCAAATTTCGTCTTGTAGCAGGGCATATTTGTGCCCCTTCACATATAAAGTCAAACAGCTTTAACTTAAAATCCCAACTTTTATACGAAAACCTCTAGAAATTTCTAAGACACACCCGGGTATATGTATATTTATAGCTGATTTGATGGAAATTAAATGTGTTTTTCTCAGTATCAATTCTATATTGTGTCAACATTTCACGCCAATCGAATAAGTGTTTACAAAGATATAATGGTAAATCAAAACATTATAAGTCCGAACAAATGTAAATAAGCTGTGGTCTGTACGTAAAAATGCTAAAATAACAACTTGATTTATTCAAAAAGACTTTAATAATTAAAGTAATGATTGACTTTGGGACCAATCACTTTTTTCAGTTGTTCATTTAAAGTTAATAATGGCTTTCCTGTAAAATGGGAAAAGCACACTATTTCCTATTGCCACAGATCGTATATACATTAAATCGAATCGATATTTGAGATATTTTTATAATACTTTTTTAGTTTTTGGACAATTCTAGGAATTCTCTTGGATATTAGGAGTAATCGTAATATCAAATGCTTAAAACCCCATTTTGAGGCCGAAACTAACAAAAATACACACCAAAAATTTATTCAACAAGTATTCGATATCGATATTTCGACATCGTATATACATTCGATAAGTTAGCTGAATAAAATGAAAAGATGTTTTCGTTTTTTGTAGACCTTTCTGTGGAAATGCCCTTATTTGTTGTTGGAGAAATAGCGTACCGCGACCAATTCTGGTCTATTGTGCCCGGAAATTTTTGCATTTATATGGCATTATATGCACCCTAGTTGTCATACCTGCTATTGATAAATTCAGCCCACATTATCTTAAGATATAACCAAAAGGCAAGCAAAAAATCATTTCGCGTTTGTAAAAACTCTTCAAGAAGACTTTTCGAGGCACTACAGTACTACCTAAACATAAGTTCCCCCATTTAAGGAATTTGTGTTCCGCCAAACCATAGCTTGCTCATCTTAGCTACGGGTTGGAGCGTCATAATTGTAAAAAATTATAGATTCAGTGCTGTCTGCGAAGGAAGAGAGTTAATTTTAACAGTGTGGTCAATCAGGTAAGCGCACTTCCCCACCCTTACCCTTTTTACTTGTTTTATACAGGGGTGTCCTGGAAATCTCTAGAGATTTTCGTATAAACGATTGAACTTTCAACTAAACTGCGACTATTTTATTTGCGAAGTGTCAAGAATCCGACAGCCTACTAGATTATGAGAAAGGAAAACAGTGCGCATCAAATCTACTTAGCTTTTAGTAGGCAGTTTCAAATCGCTCAACTTTTGGCATCTAATCTAGTAGGCGGGCATATTTGTACCACTTAACATATAAATTCATACAGCTTTAATATGAAATTATAACGTTTATACGAAAACCTCTAGAGATTTCTGGGACACACCCGATAGTTGTGAAAAAATTATGAACGAACAAACCTCCCTAGAGCTCATCAAAAAGGCTTTCCTTTTTATTATATCCTTGCAAAGGGTATTATAATTTTGACCAGGAGTTTGCAACGCATAGAAATATTCATTTCCGAACTTATAAACTAGATATATTCTTGATCAGAGCAACGAGCTGAGTCGATTGAGCTTTGTCCGTCCGTCTGTCCATCTGCTTCTACGCAAACTAGTCTCTCAGTTTTAAAGCTATCGAGTTGAAACTTTGCAGAGTCTTCTTTTTACTGCACACTGCTACAATGTCGGAACCGACCGGATTGGATGACTATATTTTATAGCTGCTATAGTAACTATCGGTCGAAAAGTGGGTCTCTGTGAGAAAACCTTTTTTGTTTTTAATGTTAACGTCCCCAGCTCAGCGATTATTTATATTATTATGCTTTCATACAGATTTGCAATTCGGATCGACTATATCTTATAGCTTCCATAGGAACCTTCGTCTGGAAAATGGTTTTATATAGAAAAATTGTTGATTTTATTGCCATAGTTCTTAAACTCTAATATTTCAAAACATTTGCAAGGGCATAAAAACTTCGGCAAAGACGAAGTTAGCTTGTCCTTCTCGTTTTCTTTATGACTTAACAATTTTTATGATTATACATGAAAAATCGCTAAATATATAGAAAATGTAAGTGGATTTAAAATAGAATTTTTTTTATTACTAAGGCCACCTAAGTCAACCATTATTTCGTTGCTAAATCAAACTCACCAAAATGTTTTCCGATGAATTGAAAGTACTTTCCAAGCGCTATGTACCAGTACGTTTAGATAGATCGCCAGAAATGAGCAAAGGAAAGGCCCCTATGCCACAAAAAGAGATGGTGAAACTCGGATTAGTGCCGGGTGCATTGCAAAAATAAACCTGCATATTGAGCACCCCTGGTGTAGGACATTTAATCTGCTATTTTCAATTCTGACTAAGGTTTTTAAAACCCAGAGTAGTTAAGTGCAATTATCATGTAATTCAAATTCTCAATATTATTGAATCTTATTTGAATACTTCAAAAAGTTTGAAATCAAACTAATTAATCGTTTTCTAGAAGTCTCTATAAAGCCAAACTGAATACTTGAATAAATTTCGGACACAATCGTAATCGGTAACAAGCATAACCGGGGCTGCCACAGAAACTCCTCATTCCAACCGAATTCCAATTCTTAGGTGCCACAGAAATTTCTTTTGTTAATAGATGGAAACTGACACCTCATGTAAAACCTACAGTTTAACGCCGAATCCGAACGGCAAACTTTGAGAACTTGCTTTTTCATGGCTAGATACTTCACAGCTGGCGCCAATAGCTGGTGAAGGTGACCGTATGTGTAAAAGCTATTCTTCTAAAGAAAGAAAAAAACTTTTATTATTAGATGTTCAGAGGCGGGATCGAACCCACGACCTCCCGCCCAGCACACTAACCACTGGGCCACAGACGTACACCTCATGTTTGGCGCCAACAAATTTGTATATTTTGCATAATGTGGGTGGAGAATGCGACTTAAAATTGAATTATTATTATTTAAAAATGAATAAAAAACCATATAACACAATCGAAAATTTTCAGTTAATCATTAAATTAACCCACATCTAAAATCAAGGAAAATTTTTTGGCGAGAGATTCAGCCCTGTTTTTAGAGATGGAACCAATTGGAACATCTGGTGCTCCAACTAGATTTTCTAATGAAATCTCTAGAAGTTCTGTGGCACCAACGAATTTTTCGAGAGATTTACAAACCAACCGTCGGCAAAATCTCTAGAGATTTCTGTGGCACCCCCGAATAAGGACTGTTCCCGTTTTCGATTCCGATCAAAACATGCGGAATCGGAATAGGTAAGTGTATTCGCTTCCAAAAACCGACTGTGTTTTTCGGCTTTTAACTTCAAACCGCCATTTACCTTTATTAGACACTCTTGGTGACAAAAGGATTCGCCCGAATTCGTTAATCACTTTTGAGATAGCACAACTCTTACCAATTCCGATCCATCGAATTCGGAAACGGGAACAGGTCTGAATAACATTTTAACCCTGAATCATCAAACCGGAAACAAAAGCCCTGTTCAGTGGTGTAAACTAAACCTAGAGTCTAGATTCTGGAAGCCTTGTGAGATACTGAACCGAGACTGTGTCGAGTGCTGACCATAAAAATATACAGGCCTGCGGAATCGGAATTGTTAAATGTCTGTGTTCTTCGACTTTTAAATTCAAAACCTCATTTACCTTCATTCGACCCTCTTGATGACAAAAAGATTCGCCCGATTCCTTTAATCGTGTCTTGGAAATTACAGCTCTAACCAATTCCGATCAATCGAATTCGGAAACGGGAACAGGCCTGATTATAATTCCTATATAATACAAATAGGAAATTTGTAGTTTTGCATTATCATTCATAAATTGCCTCCACTTAATCCTATCTCTATCAGGCACTTTAATTGCTAACAACAATTATTATTAATGAGTCTGGGACATGACAATAACACATTTA
Organism: Lordiphosa stackelbergi; assembly: GCA_018904235.1. Classification (NCBI taxonomy): domain Eukaryota; kingdom Metazoa; phylum Arthropoda; class Insecta; order Diptera; family Drosophilidae; genus Lordiphosa; species Lordiphosa stackelbergi. The sequence goes on from JAEIFU010002133.1 coordinate 12,464, forward strand.
GCCCACTGCTAATTGGTGTACTAGGTAAACAAAATAGAAAAACAACTTGCCTTTTATTTATAGTCCATATTTATGTGCATCAAGGGTACTAGTGCAACCACTTGTATGTAATTAGGGCGGCGGCATTTCCAATGCTCTCTTATGCTTAAACCTAGCATCAGCAGCAACTGTACCACCTGTGTTTCCATATACACAAATCTAGGCCCCTAGTATATCTTATATGGCCGGCTAAATCTCATAAATGTTGCCATCGTCATGGGGAATGTCGTCAGTCGCTAGACAAACGTTCAACGCTCAACAACAGGCAACGGCAAACGCCAGAAAAACAAGCTAGAAAGAGATTTAATTGTAAATCAAAACACAAATATCAACACCCACTTCCAATGTAAACTTCCAAGCCTCCACAGAGACGGTCCGCTAAGTAACTAAACTGTGATAAACTGATTTAGACCAAAGTAACTACCGCTGTGATAAGTTTTCGGATTTCGTGTGTGTTTGCCATGGCAACAGTTAGCTACAACTTGTTGGAAGTCATTGGCGAGGAGGAGCAGGAGCAGCAGCAGCAGCGGTTGGGGTATGTGGAATAAAAATTGAATTGATTAAATGACAATAGATGCATATTTCCATCTCTCCCTCTTTCTCTGTGAGTTGTTGCCTCCCCCTTTTTGGGGCTGCCGGCACGGCCGGCACAGTTCTCTCAATTTAAAACGCTTTGCCAACTGCGCAGTTCTTAATTGGCAAGCAGAAAGGAAAAAACAAAATATTTTGCATATTTTCGTTTGTGTTGTTGTTCCCTTTTGTATGTAACTAACACCCCGAGAAATCTAAGCGAATAAGTGAATAAAGAGAGCTGTCCGTCGACAGTCCAGTTTAAACATTTTAAAACTGTCATGGAATTGCTCTCTTTGTATGATATTCGACGTAGCCCAAAATCTAACTATTAACTAACCCACTTGTCTGTCCATTGTCCTCCCGTCCATCTTCTCTTGCCCACGAATAGCGAAATGAAGAGAGCTATCCGTCGACAGTCCAGTTAAATACAGATTGTAATACTGTCATGGAATTGCTCTCTTTGTATAATATTCGAACAGCTACACCAAATTACTAACTGATTACAATTTCACATTGATTTCAAGTGTATTTTTCGCCCGCCCTATAATTTTACATACAATTAAATGACCCTCAACTTAAAGATTAGAAAAATGCATTGTGTATTCATTAGTTTACAAGCCGCCGCGTCCACGTCCGCCCGTGGGTCCGCCTTGCCAAGCGCCGCGTCCGCCGCCACCAGGTGCACCCGGCGGACCACCGCCTCCACGTCCACCACCTGGCGGGCCGCCTCGTCCGCGACCGCGTGCTAAGAAACAGAGAAAATTCACTTTAGTTTCTGTCTCGGGGGCTGCTGCACAAACACACAAAAACTCACCCTGTGCTCTCAGTATGGCCGCCTTGCCGCGACCCGCTGTCCCACCCAGGCCCTTGCCCGTCTGCTTCTTAAACATGGGTGCATTCTTCAACATATCCGGTAGTATGAGAAAACGTATCTTGGAGCCGCGTATGTACACATTCTCCAAGTTGGCCGTGCGTCCATCCCGATAGGTCACCGTAATTTGTGTCATTTGACAATTCATGTTGTCCTCCGCCTCGATGAGCTTGCCGCGATACACTTCGCCGGTAATGGTCTCGCAAGTGATTATGTGACCCTCGGCCTCATGCAAAACTTTAATGGGTACACCAATCGACATGTTGAATACAATTTAATTAAGTTTTTTCTTAATATTTCTTGTTTTTTTCGACGCCGCAAAGTATTTTCACGCGCAAACGTTTGGGGAGAGTGACTGAGTGTGTGTGTGTGTGCAAGAGAGGTTTGACAGCTGCCAACCGCCATGTTCGTGTGGTGAAAAACGTAATACACCACGATAGTTATCGTTATCGTGCTATCGGCGCGCGCGTATTCAAAGATAAGAACTTATCTTCCTTGGCCTTTGTGCGATAAGCAATTGCTATTTACTTTTGTCGCCGTGACATTTCCAGTCAGTTTACAGTCGTCTATTGTGCCATTAAAAGCAGTCCCCAAAAGCCACCAATTGAAAATCCCCCATAATCAAAATGAATTGGTAATTAATGGCGGGCTACAAAATCGACAGGCATTTGTTTATAGTTTTAGATTAATTCGTTTTGATATCTGTTTCGCCCACAGCGACCCAATCTTTAGTAGTGGCTTCGTTAGAAGAGACTTTAATGATAGCGGAATTGCCGCCTGTGCTGCTGCAGCTGCTGCCGCCGACGGCAAGTTCCGCACCATCTCGACTTCGTCTTGCGCCACGAACATGTCGAATGAATCCTACCGCATCTCTCTCGGCGTAGGGCCTCTGTGGTGGTCCTGATGTCCCTGTCCACCACAGAACAGATCACGATAGGGCATCGCTCTTAACGGGTGAGTGAACCACTCCAGTTTTTGTATTCCACCCCTAATTATCACGCCTTCTCCACCATTCCATTTCCACAGGCTACAGCCGCAAGTCTTCGGTCGACTCGGCTGGCAGCAGCTTGTTCGAGGCCAGCTCCCGGGCATCATCGTCATCGTCCTCCTCTTGCTCCGACTTGGAGTCGCAACACGACATCCATTCGTTGTGCTCGGAGGATGATTGCCAGGAAGTACTGCGCCAGATCTTGCAGCACGACCAGCCGGTGCACATCTCCATCAAGCTGCACGTCACCGAAGACCAGTACACCAATTGGATGTCGATCTTGAACCCAGTCAACAATATGCTGTATGTCGCCTTCCCCAAGGATCTGCCCCCAGCTGGCTCCAAGGAGACCTTCATCTCTCTGCTGGAGTTCGCCGAGGACAAGTTGGAGGTGGACGGCATTGTCATGGTCATGCGCAAGGACCAGCCGGAGCGCGCACGACTAATTGAGGCATTCCTGTTTATGGGTTTCGAGCCATTGTCCCGAAAGGCACCGCAGGCACCACCAGCCGCCATCAATGATAACGAGAACTACTATTTCCTCTACACCATCCAGGAGTAATTCGATAAGATGGGCGGCGAAACGATTCCACCACACCTAATCACTTTTTAAATATCAATAATCTATAATCCGTAGCATTCACTCAACTGGGTTAGGACCCTCCTGACCATTAGCCTGACATATTGGCCCCAATGTGTTCAACGAAAGAAAACAAAAGCAAGCAAATTTTTTATCCAAAATATCCCAAAACAAAATCAAATCGTTTCGCGGTAGTCACAACATCCACGTTGTAGTCACGTTAAGAGCAAAGCTACCACACAATTGTCGTAATTTAATACACAAAACTATAATCCAACAAAAAAAAATTGAAAAAATCGTAAAAAAAAATTACAAAACTCTTAAAACGAACACAAAAAAAATGTATATTAATCCTAAGTTTATTTGTGAATTATTCAGTATCTATTTATGTATGTTTTTTTGCTATCATTATCGTATATATGTTTTTCAATGAATTATTTTGTCAAACAAGAATCCCAACATATTTTTGCTAATCCCAACAAATCCCACATTTTTACATATACTTTATACAATTATTTTATGCAATATTGTTTACCTTACGTTTTTTGTATACTTATGTAAGACGGAGAAGTCGAAGTCGAAGAAGTGGAAAAGAAAGCATTCGCAAAATGGAAAATCAACCACATTACATATTTATATCAACTTACTAACTATAGCAAGCAAATACAACATAAACATAGAGATATAAAGAACATTTATGCAAGAAAACAATAAATAAACTTTCAAATCAATAGATTAACAACTCACGTTTCCCTCTCCGGAGACATTCGTCCTTGGCTTTGGCAAACAATCAAAGAAATGCGCAATATTTTTGGCTGAAGTGTATTTGATATCTCAAGTGTTGTTGGTTAACTGTCAGTAGAATCTGAAGATTATATTTATATGGCGGCCACGTATATAAGTGAAACTTCCAGTATACTAAGATTGTACTGGCAGGTGTTGTTGTTTTCATTAGAGCAACTCGTGGAAGAGACCAGATGACGCTGTTTATTTGGGAAACAGAATGATTGCCAAAATGTTTAATCTTGCGGGTGCTATTCGAAAGTAATCGCATTAGTGATAGATGAAGTCGAGCATTTTTAGGCATATATTTACTTAGCTAAAAGAGGGGATTATTATGGATGATGAGTTGAGGTCAGCTTCACTCAGGTGAAGTAGCAAATCCATGGAGCAATAATCACTTCCAATTTTTTGTGTTTCGCTTTTTCTGGCATATTAGTGGGAGAATTAGTGAATATTTTCTCCCAGAAATTTGCAAAGCACCTTTTCTAAGGGTAAGAATTTCGGCATTCCTTGTAAAGTTTCTGTCGGGGGTGTCACAGAAATCTCTAGGACATTTGACCTCAGTTGGTTTGCAAATCGCTCGAAAAATCCGTCGGTGTCCCAGAACTTCAACAGATTTCATTTTCTTATTTGAAAATCTAGTTAGAACAGAAACTGTTCCAATTAAGATCCGTCGCTAAAAAAGGGGCATCTCTCGAAAAAATTTCCCTAAGTTTAGTTAGGGGTTAATTTTTGATTGTGATAAATGTTTTACGATGCATTTTTAAATTATAGTTCAAATTTAATTCATATTCTTCATAAACAAAATAAAAAATTTAAATATTAATTTGGTCAAACATAAGATACAACTTGCCAGCCCTTAATGCGGCCGCCAACCGCCACAGTCGCTAAACGGCCCCACTGATGTGGTTGGTTTAGATAAATACGACGACCATCTTTTGTGGGTTGTTTTCCTAATAAATTAAATACGACCAACGTTTACAACTGAGAAATTAGCAACCGTTCCTTATGTATTTTGGCCGCTGAACTCAAATAAATGGTCGTTTTCTCCCAACACGTCAGGTTTACGAGATATTCATCAACGTGTGTTCGCGAGGTGTCTTTACATTTGGTTCCTGTGGCCACATTAAGTGTCCTATTCCAACAAAATTTGTTTTAATGTGGGCTGCATTGAATAACGTTACAGAAAAACCAAACACGATGTTTTCATTTTACTGATAAGGTTACAATTTTTTGGATTTTAATATGGAAAAATGTGGTTATTTTTTTTTGATGAAAATCGATTTTTTCCCCAGTTTAAATAATTCTGTAAAAATTTTCTGCTTATATTAAAAATCTTAGAAAAAATAGTTTGGTAGTCCTTTGATTTTCTTCTTATTTTACATATTTTCAGTTTTCGATATCATCGCGCTTTTAAAAGTTAAACCTGACGTGCTGGGAGAAAACGTACAATTTATTTGAGTTCAGCGGCCAAAAGTAATACATAAGGAACAGTTGCAACCTATCCAGAAAAATAATTTTTGTTTACAGTCCAAAAAATAGTTTTGCTTGTTTTGGTGAGTAAATTTTGATAAATCTCATACAAAACACGAGAGATTTGAAACCAAGCGAAAGAGATTTCTGTGACACCGAGTGGGTTTGGGTTGGAATTTGGTTGAAAGAGATTTCTATGACACCTCCGAATATGGGGCTTTTTTAGTTGCTTGGGTTGGGTAAATTGTGGAAAAATGGTCAGACAGATGAAAAATACGATTTTGTTATTAAATATAACCTATTACACCGGGAAATGACTTCTCGAATAATGCTATAAAGTGTTGTAGTTTGGACTGTTTTAGTTATTCACAATTCGCTAACACTTGGAAATCGTCGTTAAGGCAAGTAAGTCGAAAGATAACTTGAACTAAAGAGGAAGTGTGTGTTCAATTCATGAAAAATTGGTGAGTTTTAATTAGTCGCACTTTTTTTAATATAGCATGTAAATGGATACATAATAGGGTTTGGTCCAATCGCATTTTTTGGATCGTTACATATGCATATTGACAGAACCGCAAATTGGTCACCTTACCTTTCCTATGAGATTATAAGACATAGTTCTTGTTTATGTAGAGTTGCAAAAACATCGATTGTGAAAAAAATCATCGATGTCTACCTTAGATAAAAACATCGATGCACATCTGATGTTACCATCGATGTTTCTCCAGCTCTGGTGCTGCTCGATAGTGCCAGTAGGGAATCACTGTGGTTAGAGCGAGACGTCCATATTCCAAATTGTATTAAGAGAGCGTATAAGTAGTATGAGTAAATTTTCTCTCTAATTCTTATTGCTCCATGGCAAATCAATTACACGACATTTTTTAACAAATGCTTGGATAGAGACTAAAAAGTGACCACCTGTTATGTTGTTAGCCTTGGCTACTTGGAGAATCTCAGATTAGCCAGTTAAAGAATTGAAACGGTTGATGGAATCATCTGGTTCCTTGTGAACATTGTGACGTTGCTTGTTATAACTAAAAGCGAAGACAAGAAAAATAAAAGCGCAATGAAGTAAAGAAGCATTAAAGAATAAAGTTGCCATTCTAGTAAAAATGTAATGCAAGATGAAAAAACTATGGAAGCGACGGAAAACACAAAGAGAAGCATACAAATCAAGCAATTTGGAGCCGTGTATAGTCAAGTAGAAGGCCGAGATGTGGCTCAGCTTGTGTTGCGTGAACTGCAATACGATGATCCGGAAACTTTCGCGTTACCATTATATCGTTAGTTAGAAAATGGCAACGCCAGCACACTGTAACTCCAGTAGATGCAACTCAGCTTAGTGCTTGGGCAAATAGAACTGGCTCTATTTCGTCTATCGCTCATTTACAATTCAACGTAATACGAAACGTCATCTGAGTGATCAGGTCGTGTAAATTGAGCATTAGATACTTAGCTTCCGGGTCAAAGATCTAAGTGTACGTTGTCAACAGAATTATGTGTCGGATAGTACCTCCAACTGTTTCAATTTATGGTAATAGTCTAGTATAAACGCCTTCAACTCAAAAAACTCCAATTTAATCGAATTATATTAATGGCGACACGCTGAAGTTGTTGCATCTCGGTTTTTGTAGACTGATCTGATAACGATCCACATTCATAAATTTCCACATCTTCGATAAGCTTTTTGTTACATTTTCTGAAAGCCAGATTTTCAGACCATTTGATTCCTTTGCTGAGTCCACAAATACAGTAAAAAAATAGTTTTTTGATTGGGAGAAAAGCAACTTTAGTTCTTCAGTATCGGTTCATTCATTATAAAAAGGCAATGTAATCTTGGAAGGTAATTGACTGCCCTATAATTCATACACAACTTCTTAATCTGGTGCTTGACTTCGACAGGCGTTATTAAGGGTTTTTATCGGCAACTTTGCATTAAATTTATAACTTTTAAAAATTCGCTATATTTTAAGTTCGATTTCCACCAAGATAAAAGTTGTGTAAGCTGTATTTCATGGCTGGTCACCAAAGTTGTATCTATTAAAAATACAACCCCCACATATTTCATTATAATCCATTCAAGAATATAGAAATTATTGGTAGTTAAGAAAAAAATGGAATGTTTCAAGTTTTATGCAAATTGACTTAATTTGATTAGGCGTAGTTGACATTCAAACTATTCTATCTAAGGGCTACTATGACCCGCCAAATTTATTTTGTGCCTAGCTCATTTATATTGTGATTGACTTAGGTTGAAAAATGAATGCAAGACGTCAAAGTGAATGCCAAATTCTCGCGGGCATTAAATTTTTCGACGCGCTTACAATTTCTACACGGTCGAAGAACACTTTTCTATTCTTTGATTATAAATTTCTTTTAATCAGGGGGAAAAACTTGAGGAGTGAGAAGTTTAAAAAGTTTTGTTTCAAGAAAATATTTACATAGAAAAGTAGAACAATTAAACCATTTTCTTGTAGCTGGTAAGCATGCCTTCGATGATTTCCCTATAGTCGGTACTTCGATGTTGTCCAAAAAGCAATCACTCAACAAAATGACTCCCATGCATTTGCCTCAGACGCTGACACGGTCGATCTAGGACGGGAGGGATTTAAAAAGGAATTAAATAATGTGACTACTTTAAATGGTTAATTTGGGATCGCTTTATAATTTTTATTTTCACTCTTTTGTAAACTTCCTGATATTACCTTATATTTTGTTTTACTTCATAGGGTAAGTGTTTCTTCAGAAATAGGTAGTTACTAGTTTTGGAACAGCAAGGAAAATTAACATAGAAGAACTTTGCCGTCGTCAAAATTAAATATAATATTTTGTTTATTTACCTTTCTAATTTTATTCGTCTCCCCTTAACATATTATTGTTAAATTAATTTTTATTTATATTTGAAATATTATGAAGGAAATAAAAACTTGTTTTGTAGAAAATTCAAGTGTAAAATATTTATTTAATGAAAATGGTAAAATTATTTTATATATTTTATAATTTTTGTTTATTATTTTTTAATAAAGGTACATCTCATGTGTTGGTAAGAAAAATTTTTAATTTCCCATTTTGTGTTCTTTTTTTAGGTAAATTAGTATTTCCTAACTTAGTATCCAGTGTATCCACCTCTATTTTTGGCCACTACTGCTATTCTTTTTGGCATACTTTTAATAAGAGCCTGGCAGGTCTCTACTGGTGTCTCATACCACAGTTTTTGGACACCTTCCCATAATTTTTGTTTATTTGAAAATGAATGCTTTGCCAATTTCTTTTTTAAGTCTCCCCACAAGTTTTCAATGGGGTTAAGGTCGGGGGATTGGCTTGGCCACTTCAGAACGTCAACTTTTTGGTCCTCGAAAAATTTAGATAACAGCCTTGATGTGTGTTTAGGATCATTATCTTGCTGAAATACCCAACGTAATGGCATATTTTCCTCAGCATACGGTACCATAACTGTTTCCAATATGGATTTGTACTCTTCAGCATTCATTTTGTTCGTAGTCTGATAAATTGGACCTACGCCGTACCAGGAGAAGCAACCCCATACCATTATATTGCCACCTCCATGTTTGACTGTTTTTTTTTGTAAACCGTGGATGGAATTCCTTTCCATTAGGGCGTCGAACATTCCTTTCACAGTCATTCCCAAACAAATTAATCTTGGTTTCATCGCTCCATAATATGTTTCTCCATTTTTCTCCCCGGTGCATCCTACCCAGTCTTTGTGGTCCCTTGCAAAAGTTTGCCTCATGGTGATATTTTTTTTGCGCATAAGTGGGACTTTTCTGGCAATTCTTCCTGGTAGGTTGGCATCTTGTAGTCGTCTTCGGATAGTTGGAGCACTAACTGAATTCCCAATTTCGGCTGCAATAGCCTTCGATGACTTAAATGGGTCCTTTTTGCTCAAAGATACTATGTAGTGGTCAAGGGTTTCTGTTGTTTTTTGTGGCCTTCCACGGGTTTCCTGTCTTGGTTTTCTTTCTAATGCATTTTTAACAAAATTATGAGACCTGTTCATTAATTTGGCGATGGCTCGTAAAGATTTGCCTTCTTTTTTTCAGACTAAGAACCAATCGAGCTTCTTCTTTAGTACAATGAGAATTTCGACCCATTTTTTTCTAAAAAAATAATTATTTAATTCTCTGTATTGACAGGAGCTATACTTAATTTACCTTTAGTTACCAAAAGATCACTGATTACAAAATTATTCACTTGATACTTGTGAGAAACGGAGACTGTACCTATTATTATGATCAGGCGAAATGTGTGGTGGACTCGCAATTTATAGAAAAGCTTTGATATACGGGGCAGCCCCTCTTTCAACTCTTTGTCACAGTGTGGCCAGACATTGACAACAAACAACCAAAAATTAAAAAGTTGTCAACACTAAAAGTACGAAAAAACCTTCTATAATTAATATATACTCTTTAATTAAAAAATTCCGGTGTGTACCTTATAATATGATCAGGTGTGTATTCGGGGTTCGAACCCATTGGAAAGTCTAAGGTTAGGTTCTCCGATTAGTTCTCTTACTTATTGAAGTGTTCCCGTCTTTATGGCAAAAATGTAAATTCGGAGAGGGCGCCCCCTTGACGGATTCCTTTTGTATTCTAGATTATAAAATTTCAAACAAAAACAAATAAATTTAATTTGTAATGGGGGCGAAAGCTTAAACTAAAAAATTACCCATTCGCCTTAAGCTCTTTAAAATTTCAACAATAAAACCAGTGCTGCATGCGTTGTGTCAATTTTTTAAATTTGTCAAATTATTGCGATTTTGATTACAAAATTTGCCAATTTGCCAAAACGGGAAAACTTCTAGAACACATTAGAGCCTCTTCGCGCCCATTAAAACAACTTTTTCAACTATTTTTTTCTCCACGTTACACCATAAACTTCCGAATCAAAGGGCGCCCGTATGACCATACATTTTTCATAAAAAAAGCAGTCTAATGGACATCCAACCATGTTCCATGAGACAAGTGAGATGTGAAGTGGAAGAGGCAAGACGTAAAGGTAAAAGGTTTCAACCAAATTCAGTTTGTATATAAATCGGGATTCTATACATTTTCGGAAACAGAAATTTGAAGTCTAATCCTTAGGTTGGGATTTGGTGCTTTAAGTTTTGGATTGTCACACCTTTGGGCTTCCCAGCATAGAACTTTTAGGCCAGACTTAGGTTAAGGTTAATTACAAATATTAAATTTTTACCCAGAAAACGTGCAAGATTCTCATTGGCAAGTTAAAATTGTAGAATCGATTCTACATGAAATTCTACATGTAATCATTCTATATGTTATCTGAAGAGCCGTTGGCTGTTTAAAAAATGGGCGTAAATTGTGAAATTGTGTCGTTAATTCCCTTAAAAAGTACACGTAAACCTTAGCCAGTTGACCACGTACATGGTTAGAATACGCTTCATTAGGATAAAGGAATACATGTGGCTGAAGCACAGGTCATCTGTTATATCTATTTTATTATAACTTTTTTTTTTGGTACCTAAAAACTCGTTACTCTTTGGCATTGCCGCACACTTGCGGCAGCCATATAAAAAGATAACAATATAAATATAAACAGCAGCGGAAGAGTTTCCGAAAATCAGTCGACATTTGAACGTCAAAGCGTTAACACACACACACACACACACACACAGAAATTGTCTTAGAAAGCAGGAAATTATGATCAAATCGGTAAATTGTGTTATCTTATCTGGGAATTAATATGGCAAAGCCAACTATGTTTACCCCTATATTGTTTTGATTGCCCTTTATAGATATTCCTGCTGGTTACGCTTTTCCTGGCCCTGGCTTGGGCCATGCAGCCATTGGGATTGGATGGTGAGCAGCAGCGACATCTTCAACATCCTCAGCAGCAGCAGCATCATGGGCATCACCGTGCCTCCCCACATCAGCACAGCGCCGTCAAGCACAACCTCCACAAATCGGAGCATTTCAAGCACGGCAAAGTGACCCACAAGCATCATGTGGCCTCTAATTTTCAAAGGAAGACCAGGCCAGAAACCAAATCAGCGAAAAATGTGAAGAATCTGCATAAGCAGCATCAAAAGCGGCAGGGACCGCATCATCAGAAGAAACGTCATTTGGGCAACTCCCCTCATTCGCGTCGCCATTAGTTAAATAAAATAAATCTAAACTAAATTATACCCATGTCAGCTGGTCTCTTGCTCCATTAAAAACTACAAAAAAAAAGAAATTTTGCCAAATTTTGTAATGTTTGTTTTTATGAACCGCTCGTGTGTGCGTGTGGGGTTGGTCGGTCTAAGGTTTAGGGTCCATTTTAATGTTTTTTTTTTATGTTTATGTTATTACGTAGCCGGCGTCTGACCTGTAATAATTGTTTCAGTTTCTTGGGAAGAGTTTAACAGTCATCTTCTACGAGTACCCCAACCGGTTTTTTGAGGTAAGTGAAGCGAAAATTTGAAAATAATAAAGCCTTTTTTTATGTGTGTTTATTGTTATTGTTAATTGTTGGTGGTTTGGGGTCAAAAGCATTTATGAAGAAAGATTTTTTTGAATTTACATAACAATAATGTCCAAATTGGGAACCTCGGGATAAGCCGGAAATGAATAAGTTAAGGCATTACCTCAGTACGTAGATTAGACAAAATTCTAATTTAAAGATAAGTTTTGTTGATAAAATATCTAAACTTATTAAGTCAGCTGTGGAAATTAGATAATGCAGAAAACCAATCTTCACGACGAAGATTTGGGAAAGACAGAAAGTCAGGGAAAAAATATTATTGAATTATAAATTCAAATTGAAAGTAAAGTCAAGTTGTTAGGAAACTTCATTAATCTCTCTCTAAAGAAAGAGAAAGTTTGTCCTAATAGGTTTGGACGAAAGAAAGCTCCTCGCCTCCCTTTTTCAAGACACTCATTTGCCGGTTTTCACGAGAATCTTGATCTACAAAATTTTAACTGCCGAAAACGGGACAGTTTCAAGACAAGACAGTTTCAAGTCAAATAAAAAAACACAGAAAAAGAGCTTAAAATCGGGTACCATCTATTGGTCAAATAGGTTTTGAGGTTTTTCGAAACATTAGTGTAAAAAGTCCGCCTCTCCTGGTTTGGATTAGCAGGTCGCGAGACTTGAATCGCCGAGCTACTGTCCCCCCGCGCAGTCCAACACGCACGTGCTGGCAGGTCCAGGCCGCCGGGGGGCAAAAACCCGCTAGTAACCTCGTGAGAAAGTCCGCCTGAAGTCCTTCTCTCTTAGAAAAATACATTAGAATTTAAATTATTCAAATCAATCCGGTTTGAAAAAGATGGGAGAGTCAAAATAGCGTCGCGCCGATAATATTATTGTAATCGATTACTTTCAGCTTAACTGTGGTCTCACTAATCTAAAATAGCAACGCAAAGTTTGCGTCGATTTGAAACGATGGAGTATGAATCTCTAAGTCAAATTTTGTTTTTTTGATTTGTTGCTTAATTATTAACTTAATTTAGAATCTGTAAATGCTACTAGTGTTAAGAACTGCATAAACTATTGAATTATTCAACTTGTGGGTGGATTTAAGGTTTGCAGGTATTACAAAAATCAAGTTAAAATATTGGCATTCCACATTTTGGGTCATATCTCTTACTTTCAGAAGATGTGCCATAATACGCCATATACGATTTGAAAGCATACACTTTTAAGAGTGTCAAAAAAATAAAATCATGCAAATTGTCTAAATAGTTTTTCAAAAAAGTTCTTCTCAGTGGACCATCCTTGCTTTTCCCCATACAAAATGTCACAAAAATATTACTTTTATACTTCAAGCCCTATAACTAAGCTATTCACACTAAGGCACATCTGACATCTAACATCATTATCAAAGATGTTGCATAAGGGATGTTCCTATTTTAATTCGTTTCAATCAGTATTTTCACGATAGTTATTGGTCCAAAACTAAAAATTTGTCATTCACTGAGAAAAATAAATAATGTCAACGAAAGGGAATGGAAAAATGTCAAAAATTCCAAGCCTTCAATGACCAAAAACAGGCGTTGGACTGTTTTTAAGTTTTATTATTTTAATAAGACAACATACATATGACAATGTACATGTTTTGATCCTTGTTCATATCTGTGATATTATAGAGTTCCTTCCATAGCTGTCGGATTGTGGCACCCACATTTCTGGAAGCAATGGCAGGCCACCTGCAAAATGCACCACATAGCGAGTGAGGGGTTGGAGTTGCAAAGGGAGCATCAAAGAGATCTGCGTAAAATGTTTCGGAAGATAGCAGCGAGTCAAGAAACTTCCAGTGCGGAAAGGAACAATAAATAACACTGTCAAACCATTTGTGCCTTGCAATATGCTCTTTTTCTAAATCCTATCTCTTCAGCACCTGAAGAATAGTCAGCAGTAGTATTAGATTGGTTTGGCTGCCACCGGGGTTCATTTGAGGAAAGTTTCCAACTTTTATTGATGGCACTGTTGTGGACATTTAAGATACTGTGCAACATACAGCAGTGGGATGGAGTTGCGGCAATTTGTGTCTCTTTTTCTCAACACTTCAAGCCTGCTTACAAGCATTAAGTAGGTTGATTGCTCCATCCGAATGCTCTCTTTAAACATGCCAAGACGCTTCTAAAATATAAAAGGATAAAATATAAGGATGTAAACGAATTGCACGTATAAAAGTCACATTTTACTACCACTTACAAACATCCAAGCGCTTCTTGGTATGTGCAGATTCATGCCTCTCATGGTCAGCAGCTCCTCTTCATCTTCGATCTCTGCAACTAATGCATTATTGACAAAATCTGCTACAAGCTGCCGAATTACAAGTTGCTGTATTTAAGCAACAGATGAAACAACCATCAATTGTTTTTTAAAGTTAACTTTATCCATTTTTTAGCAATTTGTAAATTCACTTCATCGACTGAAGATGTTAGATGTGAGATGTTGTCCGTGTGAACCGCCATTTCACATCTTCCGAAAATTCCATGCGTTCCGCTGAGATGTGCTCAGTGATTAGCCATGAGCAACATCTAACATCTTGAAGCAAAATGTTTCTATTCCACACGTTCCTCATGAATTTAAGTAGTAGCAGAAAAACTGTCATGCTTAATAAATTTTTTTTTTTTTTTTGGGGGGGGGAAAGAAAAAAAAAACAGAAGCTAGCATAAGGACCATATTGATGACATGTGACAAAATCATGATAGGTGCTCGCCCCATTCTAGACATGATGCAGATCTTTCCACCTTTGACATTAATTCTGAAGTTTCGAGCAGCAAATGCATCGATAATACCAATGCCCATATACCAAAACACCCGAGATCTGATGCTGATTAAATTAATGGAGCATAAGAATTCGCAAAATATGTTGCAAAACGCCCAAATAGTCTTCCTTCGGGATAAGGACCAATAATATCTGCCTTTTAATCCCCACCATGAGATTCATAAGCCTGATATTGTTGAGCAAATATTAAATAAATTTTATTTCTCAATATATTTTTGTGTATTTTCTGGACATTGACTGACAGTGTATATACCTAGACATTGACTGACAGATGTAAAATGTTAGATGTGGCCAGTGTAAATTTCAATTTCACATCATCATCAAATTCCGTGCGTTCCTCTAAAATGTGCTCAGTGTGCAGAGACTATAAGATATAAGCGACTTAATCGATTTAAGTGTTCAAGCTGAAACGATTGTTCGAATTTAGTCAGGTTCCTAAAATTATCCTGGGAGTAATTTTCTCTGTTTTATTGTAATTATGTTCCACGAACTTCAACGTAAAAACTGCAAACCATATTCTTAATTGTGTGTGTCATATTTCATTGTTCCAAATCGACGCTAGCTTTTCGTTGCTACTTTGACGGACATCAAATAATAACAAAAAGCGATTGTGAATGTGGTGGAAGGTATTGCAATCTTTAAAATGCATAACAAAGCACTAAGGCAGAAGCTGGCAGTATTAAAAAATTAAATGTTTATGTGCGACGTCAGCAACAGAGCAACAAACAAAACAGATTAGTCAACCTGGCAGCAAGAAGAAGAACAGTCTAGAAGTGGAAGACAAACTTGATTTGGTATGAACTTTTTACATATGCACTTGCCTTTTGACTGATTAACCCACAATCCCCCTCAATTCACATATTTTGCACAGAATCCAAACGGCCAAGTGACTCATTGAGATCAAGCTGTGTGGCTACGCTCTGTTGATAAAGCGCAAGTACAAGTCTGAAGACGAAGGGTCCGCGAGAAGTGCGAGAGAAAGAGAGAGGAAACACCGTTGCATACCCTCCTACGCGCTCACGCCCTCAAGCCCAGCATAATGCCGATATTGTTTAGCGTTATATCGCGAGGCACCACCGTTTTGGCCAAGTTTGCCGAGTGTGTCGGCAATTTTGCCGAAGTTACCGAGCAGATTATTGGACGTATTGGCATACATGACCACAAGATGACCTACACCCACGGCGACTATTTGATACACTATGCTTGTGTGAACAAACTGATTTACATGTGCATCACCGACAATGCAAGTTGAATGAACTCGACCTGAATCCAAAATCTTAATTTGTACGCATTTTAGGAATTCGAACGAACGCGAGCATTTCTGTTTTTGGCCGACATCAAGCAGAAGTTTATACAAACCTATGGTCTGCAGGTGGCCACAGCCATTGCCTATGCCATGAACACGGAATTTTCCAAAATACTCGCCCAGCAGATGATCTATTTCAGTCAGTCTAGGGAGGTGGACACCATTTCGCGGGTACATGGACAAATCGATGAGCTGAAAGATATAATGGTCAAGAATATAGGTGAGTCAAAGCAAATCTCGCTTAAGGTTTAATGTTTAACCTTTTGGGTTATAATGCAGACAGTCTACGCGATCGTGGAGAGAAATTGGAACTGTTGGTCAATAAAACCGAAAACTTGAGCAATAATGTAAGTAGAGTCCACCAGTGTAGGGGGCCACCAACTAAATGAACTGTCCCTTTGCAGTCGGTAGCATTCCGCAAGGCTTCCCGTAATCTGGCACGCCAAATGTTTTGGAAAAACATACGCGTTTATGTGGTGGTCGGCCTGGTCATCATTTTTATACTCTATGTCATTGTGAGCATGGCCTGCGGCGGTCTGGCCTGGCAATCGTGCGTGAACTGAAGTGTGTTTTTCTTTATTTTTAACATATGAATATATATTTGTTATAGGCTCATTTACCCCTGAAATGCATATGTCATAATCTCTGTTTAATGTGTAATAAAGATATATAATATTTGTACATGGAAAGGGCATCATTTGTCCTCCACGTAGATCACATCATGAGCCTTGACCTGGCCCGGCTGTCTTAGACCCAAATGTATGCCCAATGCAGGCGAAGGGTAGTCAAACAGGCGATAACTGAAATTACAGAAAAGGAACTAGACAAGAGATCTTTGATTTGAAGGGTCAGCCGCCCCACCTTCTAAGAGTCTTCAAAGGTTCGCCATCGACATCCCGCTTTGCCGTTTCCACATTTATATTGGGCAAAATGCAACGGGTACAAGGAGCCACCACTCGGAAGACAGCCTGCTCTCCAATTCGTATCCACTGCCAATTATCCTCGGCGTAGGGCTCATCCACATCCATTTTTAGCTCGAAATTCCCACGGAATTGCAGAGGATCAACGGGACGCTTGAGACGTGTATTCAAATCCTTAATCGAGGCTAAATTCATTAGCATAAAGCTGGTGGCATCGTTGAATGTGCCCTGTTGATTGGTTAAAAATGTTAAATGTTTCAACATTCCTCCGAAATACTTACCGAATCCTCTTGTCTGAGGAAGGGCATATGCTTTAATCGTGGATTGGTGGCCCGCACCGGTTTTGGATATGGATAATGCACCAACTTGAGTCCCGTCTCCTTGCCCAATATAAACTGGGAGAACCATTTATCAAAACGCTCACCACATAGCATCGCATCCAGTGGCACACCCCAAACAGAGGTATGAACATCGGTACCCGGAGCCTCCAGATTCTTGAAATCCAACTCCAGATCAGGCATGCCGGGTGCACTAAATAGCAAACAGCCGTTCGCTATCTTCTGCGGTTGTATGCGTAGCATGTGTGGATAACCGCGTGCTGTTATCATCTCATTGTTATCATTTATCAACATCAGAGTGCGATCGCGTACACCATCCAGTGATACTCCAAGTAGATCGCAGTCAAACTGGAGTTCCGAGCTTCGTTCCAAAGGAGCACATGATTTGATGGGGAATAGATTGATGGGCTGTAAGGTGCCCACACGTCGCCATTTCAAGGGCATCACATCTCGCTTGAGATGGCGGTACAGCAAATAGCTGGCCCCTCCCACAGCCACAAGGCCAACGCCCACTCCAAGCAGGCTCTTCGAGTTAAGATCAAAGGTCGAAGTTCCGGTGTCTAATCGGAACGTATGTACACTTGTATGTAAATTAAAGACGTCTTCGAATTGCACTTACTTGACATATTTTGTCCCGTCTGGATACAGTTATCAGTTTAGCACTTGTTGCTTTCTCTGCTGGCAAAGCTTCACTGATTGCTATCTGTTTGCTTGTTTTGTATTCGAAAAAAGCTCCTGTTGCAGAGGGAAAGAAAAGCTTCATCTGGAGAAATGGCCTTGCAATTTCCATTAACAAATTTTTTAATCATTATCATACTACTTCTAATTATTAGAGCATAACCCATGAGTATAGTTTTATTTTAGCTTAATTAGTATAGAATAGACTCCCCCTCCCCCATTACCCGCCAAACATCTAATCAAATGTTATCGATCTTCAATCTTTTTTGGCAACACAGGTTTAAACAGCTCAGGCTCGTTTCGTGTTTGTTTTACTGTCAAACATCTTCAGTTTGGTCTATAATTTAACCATGAATCGTCTTACAAACGAACAACGCTTGCAAATTATTGAATTTTATTATCAAAATTCGTGCTCTGTTAAGAAATTTCATCGCGCGCTTTTTTTTTTTTTTTTATTTTAAACTATTCAGGCTATTTTGACTAAGTTTCGCACCAAATTTACATTGTTGGACCATAAACCACAAACACGCTTCTTACGAACGGTAAAATGCAGGAAATAATGATTATAATAAATATATTTTTGACCCCCTATTAACCAATTGTGGCTCACTTATTTAACAACGTTGAAGAATTATCCGTAGGATGTAGAGGGGAAGTTTATTGTAAAAATTTGTAAAAAAGTGGAGCCAAAAAACCAACCCAACATGAAGCATAAACATTCTTACTTAAATGGGGAGTGGAAGGAAATATCGGCACCGAATCATGCAGTATTAATAATAACAATTAATTATTCATTGCGAACTTTGAGCATTGGGCCTCTGGATCTGTGACCGAAGATCCTCTTTTTTACCGAAAATTGTGTTCAGCAACCAAGCTCATTTTTGGCTCAATGGGTTATCGGCTCAGGATTGCCGATTTTGGAGTGAATATCAGCCAGAAGCATTGCAAGAGCTACCAATGCATCCAGAAAAAGTCACTGTTTGGTGCGGTTTATGGGCTGGTGGCATCATTGGACCGTACTTCTTCAAAGATGATGCGAATCACCAACGTAACTGTGAATGGTGAGCGCTACCGTGAGATGATATCTAACTTTTTTTGCCCCAGAGTTGATGCCAGAATCCAGTTCCAACAAGACGGTGCCACATGCCACACAGCCCGCGCAACAATGGTCTTATTAAGAGGCGAGTTCGGTGAACCATTTTATTTCACGTTCGGGACCGGTTAATTGGCGTCGTGCGATTTAACGTCTTTAGACTATTTATTGTGGGGCTTTGTTAAAGCTCATGTCTGTACAGATAAGCCCGCTTCAATTGACGCATTGGAAGACGACATTGAAGCATTTATTCGTGAGATACCGGCCGAAATGTTGGAAAGAGTATGCCGAAATTGGACTAAGCGGATGGACCATTTGAGGCGCAGTCACGGTCAACATTCGCATGAAATAATCTTCAAACATTAAATTATATCCGTACTATCGATTCAAATAAAGATTTCATGCATTTTTTTAATTTTGTGTATTTTATACCATTGAGAGGTTAAATTAAAATTTTCGGATGTTTTAATAAACCAAAGAAAGCAGCTCCGACCACATAAAGTAGTATATTCTTGATCAGCATGACGAAGTGATGGGATATACCCACCGTCTACTCTCTCCTGTTTTTATGTATTAGGGTAGCGAGTCTCGCCTTTGCCTCGCCCTGCGCACCGCATTGTCTCCAGAAGATCTTTTACACCCTCGATCAATAGTCTATGGTTCATTTTTCAGGTGGATAGATTCTCAAAAAGAGCAATTTACGTTTAATGATGTTGCAAGAGATTCCCACTTTTGAAAGAACTGCTTCTTCGCTTGCATCAAGTGCGTAGCGTATTTTTGACGTTCGTGCGCTTCCATGTTCATGGTCTTCCTCACATAGCTTAAATGTAAGTGTATCGTGTCGGCATAAACTGGATATAGTCCAGTTTATCTAAATAACAAGTAATAGTGTTGCGGTCGAGTGCCCCGACAGCAAAATACCCTGTTCCAAGTAATGTGGTTCCTATAGCTTTGAACTCATTTTTATTTTAAAATTAATTTGAATAAATGGGAGGCGCACTTGCATATCTTTGATGTTTTTGCTCGGATCTTATAGTGGTATACAGAATAGACAGCTATTGGGCCTTACTGAATATATATTAAGTCACTAAGTTCAAGCTTAAAAATTGTAGCTCTGACAGTATTTTGCGGTTAGAAGAGAGGAGGAGGAGGAATTTGCCAAATCCGGACCAAACTTGATCTGGGTACAGTATACACCTACATACATGCAAAAATTTTTGGCTCTACCTCTTATAGTCTCTGAGATCAACGCGTTTATACAGAGAAAGACAGTTTTTCGCTGTTAAAAGATGGAGGAGGAGGAATTTTCCAAATCTGAAACAAACTCGATGTGGGTACAGTATACACCTACATACATGCCAAAAATTGTGGCTCTATCTGTTACAGTCTCTGAGATCGACGCGTTCATACAGCCAAATCGACTGATCAGAATATATATGCACTTTATGTATTCGGCGGTGCTTCCTTCTGGCTGTTACATACCCACATTTACTTCATGATCCCTTTTTTCCCATTTTTAATGAGAACATATCAGGTCATTTTTTTTTCAATCAAACTTGGTCAGAATCTTGATGCATCGTCGCGCATTTGTGGTAAGTTTGCTGCATCTTATCTTTTAAACCAAACAAACGGACCCGTTTTTGTTAAATGAATTCGCTTCCTAAAACCTAATGTGTTCTTCGGCTTTTAACTTTAAAACTCCATTTGCCTTCATTCGGCCATCTTGATGACAAAAAGATTCGCTCGAACTCTTTAATCGTCTCTTAAAATCACAGCTCTTACCAATTCCGATCAATCGAATTCGGAAACGGGAACAGGCCTGATTATGTCTACCGATGGTTCCT
Organism: Lordiphosa stackelbergi; assembly: GCA_018904235.1. NCBI lineage: Eukaryota > Metazoa > Arthropoda > Insecta > Diptera > Drosophilidae > Lordiphosa > Lordiphosa stackelbergi. Next base: position 33,203 of record JAEIFU010002133.1, read on the forward strand.
TTTGGCAGCCGTAAAATATACTATTGCGTCGTGCCACTCATCTCCATGATACTGTATAAGGTAGTCTCGTCGGCTGCCGAAGCTAGTTCGTTTTTGTCCCTGATCTCATGTGCGTCAAAATAGCGTCGAATATTTAGCATCGAATTGGAACGGTGGAAAATGGAACATTAGAAAAATTTTTATTTATTTAATTTCTCACTATCTAGATAAAAAAATAAAGATCTGTAAATGCAAAATTGTTAAGAAATGCAAGAACTACTGTTTTATTTAACGGGGGGGTGGGTTTGAGCATTGCACATATTGAAAAAATCACACTTAAAAATCGCCTCTGTACATTTTGGGGTATATCTCCTCTCTCAGATAATGGCATGATATGCACGGTACACAAAAACTTCGGGCACATATTCAAGAATATACCCTGAAAAGCTCAGCTCAATCGTGTGAACAGTTTTTGAGATATATGCTTAACAGTAGACCAACCTCACGAAACTCCCATACAAAAAACGGCCAAAAATTTACATTTAAAATTAAGTGACGATTGCTAAGCTCCTAGGGAATGGCACACATTGCACGATATATCAGATTATTACAGATATATTCCAGAGTGCGTCTACCAAGTTGGAGCTCAATCGTCTGAACAGTTTTTGTGAAAAACGCTTTACAGTGGGGGTGCCTCGGCTTCATATTTTGCACTGGTACGGGTGGCGCTGGCATATGAATCGGAACCAGTCATTGGAACTGGAGCAATCGACAATCGAGAATCGACAAATTCGACGCTAATTAATATCTTTGCTCTCAGATAATGGCACACTTTGCACGGTAGTGCAAACGATTAGCATTATAATTCCACGCATTTTGATGTATGTTTCATCAAAATCGTGTGAACAGTTTTTGAGAAATTTACATTTTACTTATTTAAGCAGATAAAATGGCGTCAAATTCGGTGGCTCTGGCAACACTGGCACATGGCCAAAATTCGACGCTAATTAATATCTCTGCTCTCAGATAATGGCACACTTTGCACGGTAGTGCAAAGGATTCGCATTATAATTCCACGCATTTTGATGCATGTTTCATCAAAATCGTGTGAACAGATTTTGAGAAATTTACATTTTACTTATTTAAGCAGATAAAATGGCGTCAAATTCGGTGGCTCTGGCAACACTGGCACATGGCCAAAATTCGACGCTAATTAATATCTCTGCTCTCAGATAATGGCACACTTTGCACGGTAGTGCAAACGATTCGCATTATAATTCCACGCATTTTGATGCATGTTTCATCAAAATCGTGTGAACAGTTTTTGAGAAATTTACATTTTACTTATTAAAGCAGATAAAATGGCGTCAAATTCGGTGGCTCTGGCAACACTGGCACATGGCCAAAATTCGACGCTAATTAATATCTCTGCTCTCAGATAATGGCACACTTTGCACGGTAGTGCAAACGATTCGCATTATAATTCCACGCATTTTGATGCATGTTTCATCAAAATCGTGTGAACAGTTTTTGAGAAATTTACATTTTACTTATTAAAGCAGATAAAATGGCGTCAAATTCGGTGGCTTTGGCAACACTGGCACATGGCCAAAATTCGACGCTAATTAATATCTCTGCTCTCAGATAATGGCACACTTTGCACGGTAGTGCAAACGATTCGCATTATAATTCCACGCATTTTGATGCATGTTTCATCAAAATCGTGTGAACAGTTTTTGAGAAATTTACATTTTACTTATTTAAGCAGATTAAATTCGGTGGCTCTGGCAACTCTGGCACATGGCCAAAATTCGACGCTAATTGTTATCTATGCTCTGGTAACACTGCCACAAGGCAAAACTCGCTCACGCGCGCCTCTCTTCACTAGCTTGTACATACAATGGTGGACAAAAGTATTTTGACAAAAAAAATTTCATAAATAATCCATTATATCTTTTAAACAAAAAATCCTACAATTTTGAAATTTGTGTCGGATACTGGTATAAAAATAAGCTTTCAATAAGACATAAGTAGTACATAATCGGCTGCATAGGTTAGAAAATATAAATCAAAATGTGCAAATGGAAGTCTACATAAGTATTTTGACAAGAATTCAAAATTAGTTTATTCTCAGCACAGAACCTAAAATGGTTAAAGAATGATTGTTTCTAGACAAGTTTATCACGCTGAATCCGAATCTGGCATTAGAAATTCCATATCTCTAATAGATTTACTGTAAAACAGACATAAAAATGCAGAAAATGGCTTATTTTGCCCATTTTGTAAGGACCCTATGTCCTAGAAACGGGTTATTTTTTACACATTTGTAAATGTCAAGTTATAGTACTTAGTTTTATCTGTAAATTGCAGGGATGCAAACCAATTGAAAATAAGGACTGGTTCGGTTAAGCGGTTCAGACAGTTTTTGAACCGCCGGTTCGGTTCATGTCATGATTTTTGGGGCTTACTGAACCGCGGTTATGGTTCGGTTCGGTTCGGTTCGCTCTTTATTCATTTAATTAACTAAAGAAATATATTTTTGATCCAAGTATTCAGATTACACAGCCCAACAGTGTTTTTGGTGCAGGTCTATTTTTATCTAATTATGTTAATATTGATTGCACTGAACAAAACTGTATCATTGGTTTTGTCCTATCAGCTCTCGTTTCCAAGATATGGCGGAAAAACGAAAAAGTTAAATTTTTGGCACTCTAGGATTTTTGGAGGCTACAGTAGGCATAAATATGTTAGTTTATGAGCTATTTGCGATTAAGTACATATCAATGCATTTTTTAAAAATCAAAGGCGCTTTATAAGTACAGTGGAAAGTGTCTAAATTGGCCTCTAAAGACAGACATTTTTCAATTTATAGCAAAATTATATATTATATAATTAATATATTCGCCATTTGAGCAAATGGTCCAACATATGATCTAATTTTGTGATTTTTATGGCATTTTAATCAGTTTATTTGGCAAAGTTATAACCTGTTAAAGACATAAATTGATTGTTAAATTTATGAGAGGAAAACTAGATTGTCAGTAAAAAATTTTATAGAAACTGTGGAAAGGCTACTTGTTTCAAAAAAGAATTTATCATCTACATGTAAACATATAACACTTTATGCCTAATCAAGTAGCCTCTTCACAGTTCCTTTACAGATTTAGAGTGAGCCATAAAAATCACAAAATTAGATCATATGTTGGACCATTTGCTCAAATGGCGAATATATTAATTATATAATATATAATTTTGCTATAAATTGAAAAATGTCTGTCTTTAGAGGCCAATTTAGACACTTTCCACTGTACTTATAAAGCGCCTTTGATTTTTAAAAAATGCATTGATATGTACTTAATCGCAAATAGCTCATAAACTAACATATTTATGCCTACTGTAGCCTCCAAAAATCCTAGAGTGCCTAAAATTTAACTTTTTCGTTTTTCCGCCATATCTTGGAAACGAGAGCTGATAGGACAAAACCAATGATACAGTTTTGTTCAGTGCAATCAATATTAACATAATTGGATAAAAATAGACCTGCACCAAAAACACTGTTGGGCTGTGTAATCTGAATACTTGGATCAAAAATATATTTCTTTAGTTAATTAAATGAATAAAGAGCGAACCGAACCGAACCGAACCATAACCGCGGTTCAGTAAGCCCCAAAAATCATGACATGAACCGAACCGGCGGTTCAAAAACTGTCTGAACCGCTTAACCGAACCAGTCCTTATTTTCAATTGGTTTGCATCCCTGCAATTTACAGATAAAACTAAGTACTATAACTTGACATTTACAAATGTGTAAAAAATAACCCGTTTCTAGGACATAGGGTCCTTACAAAATGGGCAAAATAAGCCGTTTTCTGCATTTTTATGTCTGTTTTACAGTAAATCTATTAGAGATATGGAATTTCTAATGCCAGATTCGGATTCAGCGTGATAAACTTGTCTAGAAACAATCATTCTTTAACCATTTTAGGTTCTGTGCTGAGAATAAACTAATTTTGAATTCTTGTCAAAATACTTATGTAGACTTCCATTTGCACATTTTGATTTATATTTTCTAACCTATGCAGCCGATTATGTACTACTTATGTCTTATTGAAAGCTTATTTTTATACCAGTATCCGACACAAATTTCAAAATTGTAGGATTTTTTGTTTAAAAGATATAATGGATTATTTATGAAATTTTTTTTGTCAAAATACTTTTGTCCACCATTGTATGTACAAGCTAGTGAAGAGAGGCGCGCGTGAGCGAGTTTTGCCTTGTGGCAGTGTTACCAGAGCACATATAACAATTAGCGTCGAATTTTGGCCATGTGCCAGTGTTGCCAGAGCCACCGAATTTAATTGTTAAAAGTAAAGTAATTTCTCACTGTTAACGATTTTATGAACAGCAAAAGCGTAATTAAGACCCGTGCTTCCACACTTGCGCGATTTTGGCCTGCCGTGTCAGCCACCGAATTTACGCCATTTTATCTGCTTAAATAAGTAAAATGTAAATTTCAAAAACTGTTCACACGATTTTGATGAAACATGCATCAAAATGCGTGGAATTATAATGCGAATCGTTTGCACTACCGTGCAAAGTGTGCCATTATCTGAGAGCAGAGATATTAATTAGCGTCGAATTTTGGCCATGTGCCAGTGTTGCCAGAGCCACCGAATTTGACGCCATTTTATCTGCTTAAATAAGTAAAATGTAAATTTCTCAAAAACTGTTCACACGATTTTGATGAAACATGCATCAAAATGCGTGGAATTATAATGCGAATCGTTTGCACTACCGTGCAAAGTGTGCCATTATCTGAGAGCAGAGATATTAATTAGCGTCGAATTTTGGCCATGTGCCAGTGTTGCCAGAGCCACCGAATTTGACGCCATTTTATCTGCTTAAATAAGTAAAATGCAAATTTCTCAAAAACTGTTCACACGATTTTGATGAAACATACATCAAAATGCGTGGAATTATAATGCTAATCGTTTGCACTACCGTGCAAAGTGTGCCATTATCTGAGAGCAAAGATATTAATTAGCGTCGAATTTGTCGATTCTCGATTGTCGATTGCTCCAGTTCCAATGACTGGTTCCGATTCATATGCCAGCGCCACCCGTACCAGTGCAAAATATGAAGCCGAGGCACCCCCACTGTAAAGCGTTTTTCACAAAAACTGTTCAGACGATTGAGCTCCAACTTGGTAGACGCACTCTGGAATATATCTGTAATAATCTGATATATCGTGCAATGTGTGCCATTCCCTAGGAGCTTAGCAATCGTCACTTAATTTTAAATGTAAATTTTTGGCCGTTTTTTGTATGGGAGTTTCGTGAGGTTGGTCTACTGTTAAGCATATATCTCAAAAACTGTTCACACGATTGAGCTGAGCTTTTCAGGGTATATTCTTGAATATGTGCCCGAAGTTTTTGTGTACCGTGCATATCATGCCATTATCTGAGAGAGGAGATATACCCCAAAATGTACAGAGGCGATTTTTAAGTGTGATTTTTTCAATATGTGCAATGCTCAAACCCACCCCCCGTTAAATAAAACAGTAGTTCTTGCATCTTTATTTTTTTATCTAGATAGTGAGAAATTAAATAAATAAAAAATTTTCTAATGTTCCATTTTCCACCGTTCCAATTCGATGCTAAATATTCGACGCTATTTTGACGCACATGAACAACAGGAGCCGGAGGCTTCCAATTCTACCGAACATGATTCCGCCCTGGATGTGGGCAGTGAGCATTTTGATCCCCTCCGAGCTCTCTACGACCCCAACTTCAATGTGACTGACACCCAACCCAAGGTTCGATATCAAAACTTGGCCGCTTTTGAGTCGGCGCTTAATAAGTTTGGAATATGGCAACTAAACAAGAAACAAAAAACTGCTGGCCAGCAACAGAAGACTACTGGGGAAGCGTACAAAGACAGTAAGCCAGGCTGCTCCTCTGCCAGATATGATACAGCTCCAGACCTAACTCAGCGTCGCTTTGAACCCCATCAAATGGCCATTGTGGGTACAGCCAGGAAGAAACATCATCGTAATATCTACACACACATGGAGGGAGCTGAGGGTCCCTTGACTCTGCTGCAGAAATGTTTGCCTGACCCGGAGGATCAAAGTGCCCAACGATTAAGAGTGCGTGTTTTGTTGCGCAAGGAGCATTGCATAGGCGGTTCTATACAGGGTGAATTGGTGGCCTTTGATAAGCAATGGAATTTGCTGTTGAGAGATGCCACAGAGATTTGGCAGCGACGTAAATTTAAATATGGAGATCAGAAAATCTGTGCAGGAACAGAGGAGGATGAGGATGGCAGGGGACGTCTGCGAGAGCTGGGAATTACTCTACCCCAGGTAGAAGTTAAGAGTCTGAATCGCAAGAATGTTCAGCTAAAGCGATATTTGCCACAGATTCTAATACGAGGCGAACAAGTGGTTCTAGTTAGTTTAATGGGCAACGAAAAGAAAGAATAAAAGAGTAGGATAACTAATTAATTGTTGGTGTACTCCATGGGCACGCATTCTTCGGCGGCCACTTCGTCATCGTCCATAAGATGATGCAGGCCATCATGGGGATAACTGGAAAACAATAACCAATAAGTTTGATAGGGAGGAACTGGGGCAAATGAGTTTCTCTTACCACTTGGAGGGGCTTTCGTCACTCAGCATGGTGGTGGGCACTGTGGCAGAAGTGCATTCTGGACTCATTAGTTCAATGGGCGTGGGACGTCGCTCTTGCAGTTGGCGTGTTATTTCAGCGACAGACACATCTTTGACAGCTGCTTGCTGTTGCAGGGCGGAGGAGGAGGTGGAGGGTGAAACGGTGGCCATTAGCTGCCTTTTGACTGGAGGTGGATGTACGCTATGACCACCCTGGCCCAGGTGGCCTGTAAGAATTTTACGTCTTCGTCCGCGTGTGGCACCCACAGTGGCCGCATGGACAGTGGGTGGTGGGCCTTCTTTATCCTTGTGCTTGCGCCGCACCACTTCTTTGTTGGGCACAGAGCTGGCCCCCACTGCTGTTGAAGAGGCTGGCTCTGGTTCCGAGTCGGAGCTATCTGTGGCATCACTATCACTGGAATCCTTGGCTGGCTTTTCATACAACAACAGACGATCCAGCAGAAATGTACGATCTTTGGAGACCTTAAGCAAGCGTCTTTGATTTGTGTGCAACAAATCTTGAAAATATTCATTTTCCTAACAAATAACAAAGTTCAATCTTTATGAAATTGGAAGCTATTTCGGTGGACTTACATAGATGAGAAACTTTAATTTGCGTTTTAAATTCTTGTAGCGTTCCTTGTAGTCCATGGGATTGGAGTTGGGTATAGGAGCAGAGGCGGCCGAGGATGAACTGGCTCTGGCTCCGTTTGCTACCGGCGGTGGTCGAGCTGCAACGGAGCCACCACGAACTTTGGGTTTGGCAGATTCATCGCTATCGTTTTCAACTTTTACTGAGACCTCTTCCTCCTCCTGATCTTGATTGGCCAGGGAGCGGCAGTACCAGCCGTCCAGCATTTTTTTTTTGTTTTTAATTATGACTAAATCAAAAATGGTCACTCTACCGATAGTAGGTTTAATTGCGTTGCCAGACTGTTTAACTAAAGTCTTCTGCGTGTTATCATCAACAATTCCAAATTTATTCAATTTGCCTCATCATGGGACGTCTACTGCTCGAACACACACTCCAGGGTCACAAAGGACGCATTTGGGGCGTGGCCTGGCATCCAAAAGGTCAGATTTTTGCCTCCTGTGGCGAGGACAAGGCCATACGCATTTGGACCCTCACCGGAAATACCTGGAGCACCAAGACCATCCTATCGGATGGACACAAACGCACCATACGCGAGATACGCTGGTCGCCGTGTGGTCAGTATTTGGCCTCGGCTAGCTTTGATGCCACCACCGCCATTTGGTCCAAATCCTCGGGAGAATTTGAATGTAATGCCACCCTAGAGGGTCATGAGAACGAGGTTAAAAGCGTCAGTTGGTCGCGTTCGGGTGGCCTATTGGCCACTTGTTCGCGCGATAAGTCGGTGTGGATTTGGGAAGTGGCCGGAGACGATGAATTTGAGTGTGCAGCCGTGCTTAATCCTCACACGCAGGATGTAAAGCGTGTGGTATGGCATCCAACTAAAGAAATACTGGCCAGCGCTTCGTATGATAATACCATTAAAATGTTTGCCGAAAGTGCTTTGGACAGTGATTGGGATTGCACGGCCACCTTGTCCTCACATACGAGCACCGTTTGGAGCATTGATTTCGAGGCGGAGGGCGAGCGTTTGGTTTCGTGCAGTGACGATACAACTTTGAAGATTTGGCAAGCCTATCACCCGGGCAATGAGGCTGGAGTGGCCACACCGGATAAGCAAACTGTTTGGAAGTGTGTGTGCACCTTGTCGGGTCAACATTCGCGAGCCGTCTATGATGTGTCCTGGTGTAAGCTGACAGGTCTGATAGCCACCGCTTGTGGGGACGATGGCATCAGAATATTCAAGGAGTTTAGCGACTCGAAAAAGGATGAGCCCACCTTTGAACAATTGACCGCAGAGGAGAGCGCTCATGATCAGGATGTAAATGCGGTGGAATGGAACCCGGTGGTAGCTGGTCAGCTCATCTCCTGCAGTGATGATGGAACGATCAAAATATGGAAGCTGCTAGAAACTTAAATTTTATTTAATAAAATAAATACATCTTTTGTTTTTAGAACTATTTAGTGAGAAATGGCTCCTGTAGCGTTTTGTACAGCTTTTTGGCCTTGCGTGGTCCCAGGCCCATGACCTGACTCAATCTGTCCTCGCTGGCATTGATTAGATTCTCCAGATTGCCAAAGGTCTGCAGCAAAGTCACCGCATCCGTTTTGTTCACCGGCTTTATATTGGTCAAGGCAGCCACCAGTTTCTGATGCGGATTTGATTCCACACGTTCCATAATCAAATCCGGTGGCCTTTTTTCAAACTGTTTATAGGTTTCAATTATTTTGCCCGCCTCCTCGGCATTCCAGGCCAGTATCATGGTGAGATCGGCCAGCAGAGAGATGCGTGTTAAACTCTTCAAGGCATTGTGTGGCTCGGGTGTGTCCACCTGCACTAGCAGCACTCTCAGTTCATACATCTTGCCCAGCAACTTGAGACGCTGGCAAATGTAATCGGGATTTAAATTATGATATTTGAGGGATAAATACAGAACACAGGAGGTACGTCCCACCACATAATCGGGCACTATGTCATCCCGGAATTCCAAAGGAACATTGAGTATGGATTTTAGGATGGGATTACCGCGTTGCTTGCTGTGGACTAGAACAGTATGAGGATTGGAGGCGGGCTTAGCCACAGGAGCGGAATTGGAGGCGGTATTAGCGTAGCTGCCGCTTACTGAAGTGGTTTTAGTCTCCATTTTGGCCTGCTTAGCTTCCGTGGGCATTTCCATGGAACCCAAAACATCGTTAAAGGAATCATCTTCGAAATCGTCCATGTCCAAACCAAAAAAAAAGCTGACAATTTGCCATTAGTATTACATGTAATACGGTCACACCTCTGGAATTGGCTATAAACCCGCCAACTTGTTAGCACTGCTGTCTCTCCTCTCTCCAGTGTTGCCAACTTTTATTGAGCAAAAAAAGCGGTTTTTAGTGGAAAGAAATTCGAAAAAAAGCTGAAATTTTGGGCAAAAAAGCTGAAAAAAAGCCTACACAGAGAAAAATATCACGTTCTAAAATCGTAACCAAATGTTCATGATTTTGGTCTGTTTTTTCCGTTCATAAAACCTGAACGGTAGTCATAAAATGCGAAAAAGTGTTCATGAAAATATAAATATTTTAGTTTTTTTATGTTTTCAATGCTTATTAACATTTATTTATATCATAGGATCAGGGTGCATTGTACAAAAATATAGACAATGTTAAAAATGTTAAAAAAGAAAAATTAAAAAAAAAAAAAGGATAAAACGGTGTTTTATCCCCCTAGTTTTTTGTTCCCACAGAGAATGCCCTATTCCAAAACAATGGGGAACAACCTGCAAAACAGAGTAAATTTACACTTAACCATTTTTTTGGGAAAAAATTGAGGGAAAACTGGTTAACCCCCTAAAAACCTTTTTTTTCCAAAAATTTTTTTTTGGTTGACCAGAGGGGTAAATCTATCCGGTGGGTTTTTTTTATTTTTTTGTATTGTTCCGACATATTAGCAGCGTGCAGTCAAAAGAAGACTCTGTGCAAAGTTTCAGCTCGATAGCTTCAAAACTGAGGGACGAGATAGCGTAGAAACAGACGGACGCGGACAGACGGACATGGCTATAATCGACTCAGCTCGTCATGCTGATCAAGAATATATATACTTTATGTGGTCGGAGATGCTTCCTTCTATGCGTTACAAACTTCCGGACAATTTTAATTACCCTCTCCAATTTAATTTCTCAAGGGTATAAAAGCGGAAAGAGAAAAAAAAGCCAGAATTCCCGCAGCCCGCTGTTTGCGATTTTTTCCCGCAATTGGACTTTGAAAAAAGCCAGATTTGACGGGAAAAAAGCCGATTTGGCAACACTGCCTACTGTGAAAAGAGAGAGGCTCTCTCTCTCTGCCGTTCCTTTTGAGCTGTCAAAAAGCGACAACGAGACGTGTGCGTTGTTATTTTCTGCAATTTCTTTATATATTATTGCACTTAAATATAACAAACAATTGAAATCAAACAATGACTTCGCATCCGGTGTTTATAGACTTGTCGTTGGATGAACAGGTAAGCTTAGGAACACCAATTTGCAGTGCATTCCAGCTGCCCTAAATGTGAGGTTATGTTTACCCATCTCTCTCTCCCCCTCCCCCCCCGTTTAGGTGCAAGAGCTGCGCAAGTTTTTTAAGAAATTGGGAGCCGAAATCTCTTCAGAGAAATCCAACAAAGGTGTGGAAGATGATCTGCACAAAATCATTGGAGTTTGCGATGTTTGCTTCAAGGACGGTACCCCCAGCCAGATTGATGGCATACTAAATAGTATTGTGTCCATCATGATTACGGTGAGTTATGGGTAGTCAACTCCGAATCATGTTCATGTTTTTAATCTACTACTAGATTCCCTTGGATCGTGGCGAGAACATTGTTTTGGCCTACTGTGAAAAGATGACCAAAGCCCCGCATCAGCCTTTGGCCAAGGTTTGCCTGCAATCTTTGTGGCGTCTCTTTAACAATTTGGACACGGCCTCTCCCTTGCGCTATCATGTCTACTATCATCTGGTGCAGGTGGCCAAGCAATGCGATCAGGTTTTGGAAGTTTTCACTGGAGTCGATCAGTTGAGATCCCAATTTGCCAATTGCCCGCCATCCAGCGAACAAATGCAGAAACTGTATCGCCTGCTGCACGATGTCACCAAGGATACCAATCTGGAGCTATCCTCCAAGGTGATGATCGAACTGCTGGGCACATATACGGCGGATAATGCTTGTGTGGCCCGCGAGGATGCCATGAAGTGCATTGTCACCGCCCTGGCTGATCCCCACACATTCCTGCTGGATCCCTTGTTGTCGCTGAAGCCGGTACGCTTCCTGGAGGGCGACCTTATACATGATTTGCTTTCAATTTTCGTTTCCGAAAAACTGCCCGCCTATGTCCATTTTTATGAGGAGCACAAGGAGTTTGTCAACTCGCAGGGTCTGAATCATGAACAGAATATGAAGAAGATGCGCCTGCTTACCTTTATGCAGCTGGCCGAGAGTAACCCGGAAATGACATTTGAAACTCTAACCAAGGAATTGCAAATTAACGAGGATGAGGTGGAGCCTTTCGTAATTGAAGTGCTAAAGACAAAGCTGGTGCGTGCACGTCTGGACCAGGCCAATCGCAAGGTGCACATCTCATCCACCATGCATCGCACCTTTGGAGCTCCGCAGTGGGAGCAGCTTAGGGATTTGCTGCAAGCCTGGAAGGATAACCTCAGTTCGGTGCGCGAGGGTCTGACAAATGTGTCATCTGCTCAACTGGACTTGGCACGTACCCAGAAATTGATACACTAAATTTGAGATTTGGGTCTAAATTATTATTGCGTGGAATGTGGATGATTCTTGAATAAATTTTTGTATAAGTAAAATTCCAGGAACCGAACATAAACAGCATTTACTTTACTAGCTTAAGAACTACTGAGCATCTGGTTGGTGGATATATCCATTCGATTGATTTCATTCACAGTTCCTCATGCACTTTGGTGTGTGACTGGCGCTCCTTCTCCTTGGGAAAAGCCCAAAAATACGAGGGAAATCCGTGGGCATCCCTTTCCCGCTTCACAAAGGCACTGTACGAGGACACACAATTGCCTATAAAATGATTGGATTGTCCCAAAATGGCCAAATCCAAATGGGGATCATCTTGGGGCAACTTATAAACCGAAATATTCATTCTACTCAAAGCCAGGGAAAGCTCCTTGATCAAATGATTGGCATCGGAGGCCACAAACACCGACTTGATCTCATTCTTGGGCTGACTTTGACGCACATTCTTGATGACTCTCTTTAACTGGCGCACTATGGACTCCTTGCTGGGCATGCACAGCTCCTGATAGAGTGCGCCCCTCTCATTCTTATAGCCCAGACACTGGGGTGAGGCAAACAGGTGTTGACTGTCCTTGACATGTTCGCAGGCTCTTACCCAATCGATGCCATTGCGCAAATGTATGCCCACAAAGGCTCCACGCGGCAAAACACCCTTGATGAAATCGCGTGCCGCCTCTCGATACTTTAGACTCCACTGCAAGTGCTTTTGCAGCTCACTGTTCTCCTGCTGGACAGGAAAACTGGCTGGGGCTCCGGTAAAAGCCAATACTGGCCAAGTTTCGGCTGGATACTTTGCTTGCCATTTGTCGGCTATTGAACTATGGTGCACATCAAAGTGCAGAGGCCCATAGAACTCAGACTCTAAAAAATCAATATTAAAACTATCCCAGAAGGGGCCAAACGGATTGCCATCCTTGGCATGACAATTGGGTTTATCTGGATTATTCTTCTCCTGCTGCAGACTCTTTCTTTCCATGTAGCAAAAAGACACACGCTTTTCGCGAGGCCAAACCTCATTAGCCAAATGGTTCATAAAATCGGACATGGGAATGACCCGATGATAGTCCAGTAGGGGTTGCACCTCAAAGTAGGTATCAAAGGGCACTTGCCTGGAGCGCATTTCACCCTTGCGATACTCCACCCAGGGAGGCAGTATGAGAGTGCGATTCAAAGCCTTGGCAAAGGCCAGAGAGCCTAAAAAGTGATCCGCTTGGTTACCAAAGCGTCCTAAGGGGAAAGCAAAGTGACTGCTTTAGCATGTTTCGGTGAAATAAGTAAGCAAACTCACCCATGCAGGGACAGTAGGCCAGGTAGCCACTAGCATCCCGCTCGTATGTAGAGCTAAAGGCAAGTTCCAACGGGAGAATTAAATAAATTAAAGGCCATTTAAGCCACTGCATTCTGCCGGCTTCGTTTGTGAGTGGGCGGATTCGATAACCATAGCCTATCGATAAGTAGGCGAAATACGGTCACTCTCTAAAGTGACTTAAATTCTAAATAATTTAAATTCTTTGTTTTGCTAAAGAAATGTTGTAAATAACCTTTAATAAACATAATGCTAAGGTAAGTAGCTTCACTGCCTACAGCTCAAACTCTCTCATTTCACTCCTACACCCCCTTAGTCCTAGCAAGTTACGGCCCCTGCAATTTCCTGGCAGATGCCGCTGGAATAGCAAGAACAGTGGAGCCTTAGCGAGTCCCTGCTCTCACAGCTGGCGCAAGCCTCTGGGTCAGCACACGGGCATCAGCATCTATAACCACAGTCTGCGTTGCAAAGTTCCCCTGGTGCTGCCCAATCCACACTTGGTTACCTGGTACACTTGCGGACCCACTGTCTATGATTCTGCTCACTTGGGTCATGCCAGCACCTATGTCAAAGTGGATATTATACAGCGTATACTAAGGAATTACTTTAAGATTAATCTGGTTACCGCCATGAATATCACCGATGTGGATGATAAGATTATACGAAGAGCCAGTGAAACCGGCTGCAATTGGCAGGAAATGGCCCGAGCCTATGAGGCGGAATTCAGAGAGGATATGCTCCATCTGAATGTCAAGCCTCCAGATATTCTAAGTCGTGTGAGCTCAAATATTCCACGTATACAAACATTTATCCAAGAGCTAATCCAACAAGAGCAGGCCTATATTACAGAGGATAAGTCGGTGTACTTTGATGTGGCCCATTGTAAGCACTATGGGAAGCTGCAAAAGCTGGATTTGAGTGAAGGCGCTGGGGTGGGTGATAAGGATTTAAGCTTTAAAAGGCATTCAGCTGATTTTGCTTTATGGAAGGCCAAGAAGTTAAAGCATGAGCCCAGCTGGCTGGCTCCCTGGGGCGGCGAGGGTCGTCCTGGCTGGCATATAGAGTGTAGTACCATAGCTGGTATGTTCTTTGGTTCACAAATGGATTTCCATGCCGGTGGCTTGGACTTGAGATTTCCCCATCATGAAAATGAAGAGGCTCAAAGTTGCTCCAAGTATAACACTCAACAGTGGGTCAACTATTGGATGCACACAGGACAGCTACATGTGGCGGGTGATAGAGATAAGATGTCCAAGTCCTTGGGAAACACCATTTCAGTGTCCGAGCTCTTAAAGCAATACACAGCCGACGAGTTTCGCATGGCCTGTCTGTTGTCCAACTATCGCAATGCCATGCCCTATGGTGAACAGCTAATGCTGACGGCCCGGCAGACTTTACAAAAGTTTAGGAACTTCCAGGCAGATCTCTTGGCCTATACACAGTTCCTTAAGCCTTTGAAATACCTAGATGAGGGGGCTCTTCGTGCTCAATTGACACATATGATAACCGAATTCGATGCCAGCCTAAGAGATGACTTTGACACGGCAAGAGGATTGAGCGTGCTGATGGATCAAATGTCCAGCATTAGTCGCTGCATAAATGAACAGCAAAAGGATGCCGAACAAGAGCCCGCCTATTGCCTGGATCTGTTGCAGGCCATGGGAAATTTCATCAATCAGGCCTTAAACAGCTTTGGCATATCCGAGCTAAAGGAAGCCAAACAGAAATCCTCTGCTGAGCTAGACCTTAACAATCTGGTGGCGGAGATACTCAATCTAAGAGGCAAACTAAGGGAGCGGGCTTTGGGAGGAAATACTGACAAAAATCTTCAACTTTTGTCGGTGTGCGATGAACTGAGGAACATGCTACAGCAGCAGGGCATACAAGTGCGTGACCACAAGCAGGGCAGTTCTTGGGTAAAAGGTTCTTTATAGTTAATAATAAAAAAAAGATTTATTATCTATTGGTAAATGTTTTCTTTGGAGGAGGAGTTGTTCGTCTCCGTCTTGTACAGTTGCTTGGTAATTAAGTAATCCCTGACTAGCTTGAAGAAGGCCCCCATGCTGGTGAAAGCCACAAAGCTAATGGACAAAACAAAATGCCATTCAATGCTGGTTGAGCTCAGGGAGGCAATCTCCACCAGCAAAATGGCAGCCTGCAGAGTAGCCAGTGTGGAGTAAATCACAGTGGGGTTGTGAAACAGTTTCTGTAAGAAGAAAAGGATATCAGATAAAGTAAATTCTAATCCTTAGCTTATCTAAACTTACATAGAATCTCACATGGCTGGCATTTCCTGGTGTGGCCACCGTGACCAGACCCTGACTCCTATAGACGCCACCATTATGCTTCACCACCATGCCCTGGCCATATACTGCAAATTTCGACCAAGTCATCGCACTGGCGGCCACTATTAACTGCGATGGATTCGGATCTCTTAGATCCAAGCGCTGCCAGCAACCCAAATGCAAAGTTGCTCGATGCAAGGTATCGCTGTACTTGGCCGGATACAGAAACACCAAACACAGGCTAAAAGCTCCCAGGCACACTATGATGCAGTGCTGCGCCGCTCGTATTACATTATACTGTACACTCAGGGCCAACATACAAGGCACCAGGCCACTATAATATGCATTCAACATGGAGGTGAAGATCAGTTGCTTGAAACGCTTATTAAAATCATGACGCAAAGTTTCGATTTCCTCACGTATCTGCAAAGGATTTGTAGTGCAACTGTGAACGGGCAGATCATTGATATACACCCCAGGCAGCTCGAAACGGGTACGCAGAAAAGGCTCCAATTGAAAGCCAAAAATGAGCAGATAAACCAGTATCCTAAAAAAATTGGAAATTAACCCAGAAACCGCTTTTCAAAGGAATAAAACTCACGGATAACTCAGATAAAAGAGCAGCAGATGGGAGTGCTGCTCATACAAACGCCAGGCACAGTATACCAACATTAATTGCACCAAGCCTCCAAACCCGTACTTTAAGCCTATTCTCAGCCAATGCCGGCTCTTCCATTTGGTCATCAACAAGGAGTAGAGAAATCTGCGTGTGTTTAGTATCAATATTAGATTCCTCAGATAAGGATCAATCAGTTCTATGTTCTGGAAAAAAAAGTGTTTAACATTTAGAGCAAGAATGGAGCAGTTGTTACTAAGACCCACCACCATGTGCCGGGTAAAGGATTGGGGTAGCCACCAATTTGTTCGATAAATATTAATAAATTGCACAATAGCCGCTCCCATGGTAAATGCACACATAATTAGTTCACTTAACCACTCCGAGGTGCTGGCATGCTCAGGAAATGGTACATGTTTGGGCATGATGGTTCCAACTGGCGGAGTCGTTTGAGCAGCAGTTTTTGTTGCTGTCGTTGCCGGCGTCCGTTTAAAACCAACATCTTGGGCATCACTGGAGCTGCTGCCATCGCTGCGCTCGTCAAAGACCATTCTTTGTTGTTGTTTTTGTTTATTTAAACATTTTATGGGGCAAAGTGGCAAAAAATGGCAATTCTGTTTTTAATTAGAGATGAGCAAATTGTTTGTACCAA
>JAEIFU010002134.1:0-50078 GCA_018904235.1 Lordiphosa stackelbergi
TACAGACTTATGTTAGTCGCCCGTTGATAGATATTAAGGAGTGTATTGTTGACTGTAATGATGAGCTAAGAAAAATAGATAAGTGGGCTCAGCAAAAATGGGCTGAGTTTAAATCCTACCAAATCCAAATGCATTGTGATTTCAAAAGGCCCTTAGTACTACACAGCTTAGTCAACTCCAGATAAATGGAACTAAAATTCAATATGTTGATCTTACTACTAACCTGGCCATAATTTTCAATAATACGCTATCGTGGGGTAACCATAATCTAAGGCAACAGGACAAACCTTTTGGCTATTAAGGCAGCTTTCTATGTCAGACGTTTTTACCTGTTCACATAAGATTACTGATAGCTAAAACGTTTCTTATTCCTTCTCTCTTCTACGGTGTAGAAATTTTTGGCCACTGCAGTGTAACTGATATGAAAAAACTTAATGTTGCCTTTAACTCGATTGCTCGGTTTATATTTAACCGTAGAAGGTTTGACTCAATTACGCAATTGGCGAGTACAATATTTGATCTAAATCTTAAAAAGTGGATAGACTATAAAACTTTATTGTTTTTACATAAAATTCTCACTTCAAACTAAAATTATGTATAATTTATGTAAGCACTCACAAATAGAAACTTTTTATTTTTTTTTATGGCAATCTAGTCCGAAGTCGAAAATAAGAAATCAAGTTTCGGCTGCTGTAGCTTTCTAATTTGGACTACAATTTTTTTTATTTTTTGCTGCAATTTTAAGAAAATCAACTTTGAACGGCAGCTATTCAAAAACAATTTCGGAAAAGATTCAAAATGTTGCCATAAAATAGCTTTATGTGTATGCAAAGTCATTTTCGACAGTCGTTTATTCAGTTTTCCAAACAAAAATTGTGACTTTTGGCCAGATTTCGACCGCGTCGTGCCAGCAAAACTGTAATTAAATTTCGGCCCAAAAAGTTGCTCCTTTTAACCTTCTTGTTTTTAATTTAACTTCACTTGATACAATAAGGACGACGTGACATTTAGTGGCGTCAATGTTAGTTCACCTGTTAAAAGTAAAATGAGCCATTTACATAGACTCCACAAATGTGCTGTAAAAAGTAACATTAGTTCTTAGCTGTAAACATGCATATGTTAAGTGTTATTTTCGGTTCTTCTTCCCTCAATTTTCGAATGAAACTTTCCGTTACTTTGCAAGTCCGTAGAGGCTTTTAGAAAGAATTGTCTTTAGTAATTGTCTGTGGATACCCATTTGAGTCCTTGTCTAGCAGCAGCACTAGTTTTTTTTTGCAATCTAACTGAGGTAGCTATCATTGAGCACTGATTAGCTACTGTGGCTACATTTACTAAATATGTACTTGTGTCAGAAATTGTTCAACTAGTGTTCAGGTAAATCGATCAGAAATTCATGAATAACAGAGATAAACCGAAGGGATTGTCATCACAATATGGTTAACTGACAGTTAAGATAAAATACATTTAAGATATGCGAGTGAAATTGATTGAAAATGTTAATTGCTCCACAAAATATGTAGGTTGTATGAACAATTATGCAATAAATTCATAAAAAATAGAAATATAGACAACAATTTACGTTGTCGATTGAAAGTAAGCTCTCAGGGATGCAACGTTGCGCATGATATCAGTATTTGAACATTTTGGTAGAGAGGCACTGCAGCTCCTTAATTCTGAAATGATTTCAATTGAGTTCGAGAGATCTTCCCCGAGCACCTCTTCCGCAAAATGTCTATCAATTAGTTTCTTATTTGGAACTTCATGCGATTCGACTGCAAGTTGTTTTGTTGTCGACAAAAATCTTTTGTTTTAGCTCCGCCGAGCGGTTTCAGATGATCGCTGAACCTACTATACGTTTTGGGACCGATTTGTCATCTTCTAAATCACTGTTATGTGTCAGATAAACTTACAATTTACTCTCTTATTTAATAGTTTATGTGACAGATAGCTCTATGTCTTATTGAGAAATTGAATATAATTAAGTAATATAAATATTTGTTTGCTTTTAAGTGGGATTTTCTTTGCACTTTTAAGCGATTGGGTCAAATAAATGTCACAAGTCAGCCAGAGCAGAGATACAGCTTTAGCCTCAAGTGTAGCCTACTTTTACTTGCAGTTGTGTTAATCGTCAAAGTCGAAGCGTTTTTTCTTGTGGTCTACTTTTAGGCGGCAGCTGCCGGCTCTCAGAAAATAAATAAAGCAATTAACTGTCCAGGGTCAGGTCAGGCACCAGCACACACACACACACATTACCTTTTCCCTTGTTTTCCCCGCCTGTTGCAATCATTTCCAGATTTTCCAAAACAGATTTTTTTTCCTGTCTTTCGTTTTAATTGTCAGCGTCTGGAAGGAAGGTCTTTTGCCAAATGATTTTTCACACGCACCTGAGAACAATTGCAAGTGCCTGTGTCTTGTCAGCTGCTGCCGTCGCTGTTGCTGCCTGAAATTTCCCAGCCAAGTAGAAAAGATGGAAGGGGGAAAACCTTTCAAAATAATAAAGAAAAAACACAAATCAAGAAATTCTTTTTTTGGGCATTGATTTGACATTTGGCTGCTCTGGCAAACTTTGACTTTAGCAGAATCCTTTTCCTGGGTCAACAAACCCAATGAAAACTTGTAGAGTTCTGGAGCACACCCGCAAAACCAGACACAAACACAGACGCTCAGAAGATGATCAGCAGCAGCAGCAGCCGCCGCCGCCAACTCGTGAGGTTGGAAAAACTCATCCAAAGTCTTAAAAGCGCGACTGTACTTTTGTTTGCCTTTGCCTGGCCAAGACGCTCGCTCGCTTGCTTACAGGGTGCTCCTCTGCCTAACTCCTGCTTCGACTCTCGCTCGCTCGCTCTCTGGCTCTCCCCAATGATGACGTCGCTTCGCAGAAGTGGAAAGTGTTGTTTGTTTGCCTGTTTGTTTTGACTCGGTTTTCTTCTGGTTCTTTGCCCCTTTTGGTAACCATAGAGTTGGTGGCTTGTACCTTTTTCCCCCCAACTTGTTTTGCTGCCTGCCACATATTAAACGACCACGCGAGCGGACGAGCGGACGAACCCCTTTTTGTGTCTTCTGCATTCATTATCTTTGTTCTAAGTCGTCTTTTCCACTTGTCGTTGCTGGGTAAATTAATTTTTCACTTCCCTGCCCCCAGCGCCCTCCCGCTCGCTCTCCCACCTGGAAACTGTTTAATTATGAAAATCGTCAGCGTCTTCGTCTTTGACTCACTCGACTGTAGAGAAGACATTGGCCCTTTTTTGTCGGTGAGAAACTCCCACGACTTAGTCAACTTGATCGCGATCTTTGAGGCAAGCTAAAACGTTGATTGTTTTTTCACTTCAAAATTTTAATGCTTCAATTCACAATTCCCATCCGTAGAGACATTGGCTAAGCAAAATTGAAGGACCAAGTCATTAAGACACCAGCGTAGAGTAATGTCCTCAGCATGAAGGTCTTTGCTTAGAGTAATTCTGAGAAAACAGTTTGTGACAGTTTGTCTAGACTTTAGGCTCGGCTTTAATTGGAGTCTGAAGAATCAGAATATTAAAAATAAATTTGGAAGATTGGATTTGCTTTCGAAACGAGTTTTACTATATCCAAGTTTAGTTTTTATTTTGTCACATAAGCTTTTACTTTTTGCTCTAGATATTGAAACTTAACGGCAAAGTTTGTTAATCTTGGACACTTAAGGTCACAGTTTATTCAAGATCCTTTGTCAAAAAGTCTCAGATGGGAGGAAAATTAACTTCGGCTCAATACTTCATATAAATAAGTCTGATTTTCAAAACTGTTTCTTTTCATGTAAAGTATCGTGCCGAACTAAATTTGTATCTCTTTTGAGTATAGCCCTTTAAGTATAGCCCTTTAGAGATGGTCGCCTTGGTTCTTAGTGTTTAGTAGTTTCTGAAAATCTGGAATAAGCACATATTTATACTGTCTTCAACAGATTTAAGAATGAATTATTTCATACACACTTTTGATGGGCTTGCAAACTCGCATTTTGCCAAACTTTTACTTAAAAACTTGTTTTTGTCTTTTGTAGTTAAACAAAACCTTCAATCGACACGTTGAATTAAATAAATAAAATAATGAGCTTAAAAATAATAAATCAGACATGTACATGGTTTATCTTAATTGTTAAACTTCGCTCGACGCACCAAGACAGACAGACAGACAGACTGACAGAGAGAGAGAGAGAGACTGCGGAAGATTGCGCAAGATTTAACTGGAAGAGTGAATCACATCCAAGATAATAAAGATGCTGATGATGACGCTGCTAAAGCTTGTCGGCTTGGCTTGTGCCTGGATTGCTGATGCCAGTCGTCTCCTGGACCCATTAACACCATCGCACTCGTGCCTATGGTCTGCAACGTTGCCTTTGTCTGAAGTGTTCATGTTAATTTTCAGTTTTATGGTTCTTGAAGTGCTGTGAGTATTTCTGTTTACCTTTTACCTTAGATATGGCCGAGATTAGGGCATAAAAATTGGAGTATCTCTTATGTTTGTTGGGCAAAGAAGAATTGGAATTTGAATTTAAAGTTGATAAGCAAAATGCTTTGTGTGTTTTTTGGTAAGGTCTAAGGGCTTAGCTAAGTGGCACACGAAAAGATGCACAAAGAAAGCAAATGCAATGTAGTTTTGTAGGAAGATGCTTTTGCCACTACTATTTGAGATGCAGTTCAAAGTGTCTTCTTAAACGAGTTGGTTAAAACTCAGACAAGTAAAATTGCAGATTTAAGCTATGTTTACGTGGGCAAATAATGATGAAAATTTTGCTAAATATGCCAAATTATCGAGCTTTTTTATTTGATTCAATTATTTGCGTATGGAACTAACAATGGCGACTACTAATCTTTAAAAACCAACGAACCGTACCGAAAAATTGTTTCTTATAGTAACCGTATAACTTTTAAATAACCGGTTTTTACCGAAACCAATATGGGTTAATTCAACTTTCGATAAACTTAATCTCCGGGCAAATGTGAGGCGATAGTTGCTTGTGTAGTGAGCAAGAGAGCTCTCTCCAGACTACACCGTTTCACATGAATTCATTTCACCAATTTTCAACCATAAGTTCGGCGTTTTAAACTTTTTCGCCTTCCCTCTTCCACTTTTATTTTTTATTTGTCTTTCAATTTACCTCCTCATCTCTATAAATGTATTATGGATGCTGGCTATAAAGCTGATCCAAGACTTCGGCCAATTCGTCCATCAGCTATTTCTGATTTTTTTCTGTAACCAAGATGTGAATTTAGCGAAATTATTACAGTTTAAGCACCAGAAAAAGTGGCATCAACAAAATTGGGAACTGTTTGGCTTTAATGATTCTTTTCTATCTGGATCAAGTTAATTTGAAATCAAAACATCAACTCAGCTCTGACCAAACTTTATCTCGGTATTTAGCCAAATCTGTTCAAAATTTGGGCAATATTTCTTGCCTTCAAAAATGATTTTTTAGAAAATCTGCAAAAGACAGGAAACAGACCTGTGGTGTCCCAAAAAAAAATCAAAGTCGTTTTTTATTACGCATACCCTCTAAGTTTTTTACTTCTAAGTCAAAACAGTTAGAAAAATTAAAAGAAGGTAGGACCATGGTAACCCCCACCGACTTACATTAATACATGTCAGTATTTGCTCTGAGGATAATGAAGCCGAAAGAGCGGTTAAGTTGATGCAAGACTTTCATGGATTAATCACAGTTGATCAAAAACAATTCTTATTAAGTTGCGCACAAGAACACCGGAAAATGTATCCTGATTGTAAACAATCGTTAAAAAGAAAATTTGAACAATGATAGTATTTTTTAATGTAAATGAGTAACTAATATACTATTCGGGTGTATTGGAGTTTTAATTAAGTAATAAAAATTAAATTCTTAATTCCGCTTATAGCAAGTCTAATTTTAAAGACAAAAGTTTGGCATCAAGTCGGCTCGGGTAATCGTTGTGCAATCGCAATAATATTTATTTTTTGAGTCAATGAGGTAAAACGGAATAAAAATAGATGGTATGCGTATTTAGATTTTAGTAGGAGTAAAATTTGAACTCCATGTCACGTGACGCTGGGGAAAGAGGAAGGAAGAAGAGGGAAAAGTGGGTGGAATAAGGGGAGAAAGGGTGGATGAAAAAGCCGATGAAAGAGGGGTTGAAAGAGGTTCATAACCTAAGAGGTGATATTTGAGGTGATGAAAGAGGTGACGAAAGAACTAATGCAAAAGATGATGAAAGAGGCGATGAAAGAATTTATGAAAGGTGATGAAAGAGGTGATGAAAGAATTGATGAAAAGATGATGCCAGAGTTGATGAAAGAGGCTATTTAAGAATTTATAAAAAAGGGATGAAAGAGTTGATATATGAGGTGATAAAGGAATTGATGAAAAATGTGATGTAAGAGTTGATCAAAGAGACGATGAAAAAAGTGATAAAAGAGGTGATGAAACATTTTATGAAAAAGGTGATGAAAGAGGTAATATTTGAGGTGATGAAAGAGGTGACGAAAGAATTAATGCAAAAGGTGATGAAAGAGGTTATAAAGGTGGTGATGAAAGAATCAATTAAGAAGGTGATGAAAGAAGTGATGAAAAAGGTGATAAAAGAGGTGATAATTGAAGAGATGAAAGAGGTAATGCAAGAGGTTATAAGAGAGGTTATGATAGAGGGGGAAAAGAAAATCAGTGACTAAAGAGTGACAAAACAGTGACTAAAGAGTGATTTAACAGTGACTGGCATCAGGTTTCACATCAAAGCCTATTGAGTGTTAACGACACTCGCAGTTTTTATTTTCCTTATGTCTGGGGACACCCTACTGTATACATATGGAATCGGAATTGTTGGCTGTTCCCCTATGCGAAAAGCGATCAAGTTATTCGGTTTCAAAAGTTTTGCCTTTGAGTTAGTAGAATGAAAAGTAATTGACCGTTTTCTTGTCAGCGGTTATACTTTTCATCTATCAAATATTTTTATTTTTATAAGTCAAATATTGTGAAGATTTTGAAGTATCCCTAGATATATTGAGCATACAATTTGACTTCAAATTATTTTTCCAAAGTTGTACCTCAGAAATTTGTGGTGTGCATAAAATTTGAGCATGGGAGCAGTCCAACAACAATAACAGGAAATCAAACGTTATCAGCGAGCCTCGATAGAGCAAAGTGAACCTGTTGCGCCCTCTGTGTGTGCATCTTACAGGCGCTGTGCTCCGATTTGCATGGACTTTTTGTTGTTCACACTTCGAATCGAGTTAATTGCGGCGCAGTTTATTATAAGACTGTCCGACGCCAATTGCCGAAAAAAATCTCGAGGCAAGGGCGTGGCCACCGCTGATGTAGATGAAAGCAAAAACGGTCGAATTGAAATCAAGCTGTTCGTAATTCCGCAATAGCGCGGAGTTGCCATTCAGCTGTATTATCGAAATTGATTCGAACATTCATTCGAAAAGAAAATAAATTTCTATTTCAGTCGGAAACGGAAATATCATTATGAAGCTATTCGGAATTCCAACCGAAGAGCGGAGCATATTTTTGGTTGCTATTGCTGCTGTATAGGAAGCAAATCAAACACTGGAAATGGGAACATACCTGCTAGTTTTACTTTTAAAGGGTATATCATGCATGTTAGACATATCTAGTCTGCCTGATCTAACTGTAAACTGAAGAAAACTATGAAAAGTTTTCCACCGAAGAACAAAGTTTCAATGCAGTTGTGAGATGGTTAAATAAAAATTTCACTTACAAGTTCTCGAATTACTAAAAGGTTTAACTATTAGCATAGTTCCTTTGTATCAGTGGCGTTCCGGGGGGGGGGGGGGGAATGGGGTTTTGAGAACAAAATTGTAGTAATATTTGTTGTTGGGGAAGTGGTGCACCACGACCAATTTGTGTCTATTGTGCCCTAAATAAATGTAGTATTATTTCGCTTATAAAAGCATCCGCCAATGGGGGGTTTAACCCCTAACCCCTAAGTTGCTTTGAAGGTTCGTTTCGGGGGTTCAAACCCGTTGTAAAGCTTGAGCTTCAGCCTCTCGGAGGATTCTTAAGACAATGAAACAATGAATTGGTATCAAATACTCGCATAATAAATACAATGCTTAGTTCAATTACCAATAAAACTCTAGAAACGTGCGAAAGAGGGAGCCAGATTTCCGTAACCGACTTGTCTGATTAATCTCTAAAGTCATTAAAAATGGATCAGGGGTGGTTCAGCCTTTGGAGTAAACACTTATGCTTAGCATTATAGACTAAAGCAGAGTTCTGGGTGAGAAGCTGGCTCACGTGATTAGAACGTAATAAAATTTACATACTTTCACAAAGCAAACTTTTGTGGTGAAACATTTTTGCTGTTTTTTTTTTAGTATCGGTGAAAATACAAAGAGAATGTGAACAATAAATTTTGCTGCAATTAAAATAAAAAAATAGTCGTGGTCCGGTTCTGGTTCAGGTTTAGAAAGGAATAAAATTGTTTTTAAAGATCGAATAGGTCGGGCACGGCTTGCTAAAATTATTATCAGCAGCTTCAGGTATGAAGAAGCTATTTAGTTTATTTTGATGAATTCCAGATGATTTTAATTATATTGTCTATCAAAGGCGAGAATATGAGACTTAGAGGGGAGAGCCATTAGCTTATGCTAAATAGCTTACTAAACTAAAACTAAAAGACTTAGAGAATGCTATGTTAGACTAGTTAAGAACTATAGGATTCTTTATCAGCCACAAGACAAACAGAATCTGCGTTAAGAATTAGTAATTTACAGAAAATCTAAACGGAATCCGAACCGATTAAATCTCGGAGCAAAACCGAAAGCAATATTTTGAGATTTAGTAATCATTTTGGTGCCCAAAATATTGGAAAAATCGTTTTGGCTCTGGATCTCCTTTTTTTCAGTTTTATTGCTTCAGTCCTCAGAGCCAGAAGCTGCTAAAACAAGTAACTAAAGCTAAGTTCCCACAGGCAAATAATTTGCCCAAATTTTCTTAAAAATTTCTCTAAATAGCCTTGATTACAGATTTTGTCGACTTAAAACTGAAACTATGGTCCCATACGTAAGCAATTTGATCAAAAATAGCCGAAAAGTTTCCTAATTGGGCCTATTTAGTAAATTTTTCATCAAAATTAGGGCAAATTATTTGCCTGTGGGACCTTAGCTTAACACTAATCTAACACCAATCCAAATATAATTAAAAACTTATCCAGTACATCGTAAGATGCTCATGAAAAGTGAAGGAAAGATGTACAAAAAAATAAAAACAATCCTCAGCTTCGAACAAATACCAAATTAAGAAAATTTTCTTAAATGGTTATCGATAAATATCCATAAATTATCAAACCAGCGAACCAAGAAACATATTATGCAAGGCTGCAAACTGGTTTAAAACTGAACCCGGAATTCCGACTTTTGTTTAGCTGAAAACCGATCCTTAAACCGAACTATTTTTAAAATAAAAGCTGAACCGAAACCTGTTTCGAACCCAAGTATGTAAAAAACGGACTACCTGCCTACGTTTTCTGTTACCAGGTCTGTATTGTGCTGCAGAGTCTGAAATAAGAAATCACCAGATCTTCGATACCAAAGATTATTACATGATACACAAAAGCAAGAGGCTTAACAACACATTTGGTAATATTATTCACATATGAATTAATACAAATATTATTCATAAATGAAATTTTACTTAACAGAAAATTTCATTCTGAATATCATTTTGATTATTGAACTTTATTGATTGTTTCATTAAAGTATGGGCTGAACCAAGGTTCGAACCAAAACCTTTGCCCCAAAACTTGGAACCTCAACAATTTGTAAATTTTGTTTCGAAAGCGCGAACCGGAGCCTTGAAAAATATTGGTTTTACACATATATAACCATCTGTGTAGCTTGTTCTTTTGAAGAGAATTGTTATTTTAACCTCGAACCTGAACTTTTTTATAGATTCAGTATGCTTCCATCTTCTTAGTATTTATTTTATCTTTGCTTGATCCGCTTGATCAATATTAGATAGATCCCTAATGTAATGAAAAGTCATTGTCAAATTAATAGATTTATCTTGGTATCTTTAGCTTTCTTAATGATACTTTAAGAAACGTGTTTGGGATTTGGTATTTAGACGATGAAACAAACTTCAAGCGAAATTCAACGAAATTTGAACAGACCCGTTATTGGATATTCATAGTTATATTCGTTCATGTAAGTCAAAACTTCCTAGATGTGTAGTTATTCTTTTCTTCTTCTTTACTTCTTCTGGGTTCATCCATCATCATCATCGGTTGCTCTGTAAATGCTGGTCATTACACCAAACGCCAGTCATGAGTCATAGTGGAACTCCAATTCCAACTGCTAAATGCCCCCAACTTAAGTTCGGTATCTGTGCATTTTGGGTCTTCTTCTTTGTTGGGGAAAACGTGCGAAGTGAACGTGTTATGGCTATACATTTTCACCAAATGGGATGCATTTTTTGGGTTTTTTTCTGTGTTTTTATTAACCTTGCGTATAGTTTTCTGGGTCGATTGATTAGCCTTTTGATTTCACTGGAAGCGGCGGTTGGATACTAATGACGCATTTCGAATGGAGTTGCTGCTGCTGCTGCTTCACGTAGCATTTGTCATTTCAAATGAGGTAAATCTGTGGGTTCTCCCACTACACCAACTTCACAGGGTGGCTCGAGCTGGTGATCTCTGCCGGAGAGCGGACAACTTGTTTGTTTACCTGCGGCTGCTGGGCTGCTCACGCTCACTCATTTACCTGTTTTTGGCCTACAACCAGCCAAACTCCCCCGTTGCCTCGTTTTATGTTTCACGCTTTCGTGTCTCTCTCGCTCGGTCCCTCGCCGACTGTTGATATAACAGAGGTTCTGTTGTTGCTCGAAAAACCGGTCTCCGCGTGCTCTGGGTCTGCTCTGGCCTGGCCAACATGAAACGAGTTTCAGTTGCGAGACAATTTTACTTGAGCTTGGACGTGTGTTCGGGCCGCGAAGCAATCAAAAGACCAAAAAAAAAAGTCCCGCGCGCGGCAAAAACGTTCTTTACTTCATTTATTTTTTTTACTGGTGCTAACAAAAAGTTTAAAGCCCACGGCAACAACAACAACAACAACCACAGCAACAAACAAAGTTGTTTGACGGGCAAAGTGCACAAATTTGAATATTTATAACACACAAAAAAAACTGGAAATCTACTTGGGATTAAGTGTAAACGTTTCGGTTTTGATACCTAAAATGTTCAAGTAAGTTAAAGATTAGACAAACACCAGGCCAAAGGTTTGCCCATGTCGCAGTTTGTTGAGAAGAAGCAGCAAAGATTGAAGTGAAAATGGAAAAGCAGGTAGATCTTATCTAGATGCACCACAACCAAAATCGTACTATTGTGCCCTCTCGCTGAGTAGCTGGTTTGGGTTTCTTTATCCAGACGAAGTAACGCCCTTGGGCAAAAAGTGTTGCTGGATTAAGAGCCCTCATCTTGCTAGAATTTAGGGTGTGTGTTTATCCAGAATTGAATGAGATAAGACTTGAACTTAGCTTAGTTAGAGGTCTTCGATTTTCGACTTGAGCCGTCGAAACGTATTTTCCATACTGTTATTAGGCATGATCAACGCAAACTGTTTTCAATGTGAACTCTCCTTCCATTTGGTATAAACATTATTCCTAGCCAAATCGGTCCTTTGAGAATCTCTCAGATTTGTATGTATTGTTAAATAGATTTCGCTCATTATGATGCGTTTAGCGCGAAAACCACGGCTTGGAGTTTTTTAATATTTCTCAGTCCAAATCATAAAACAAACTCAAAATTTTCAAGCTAGAATGAATCCCCTATTTAAGGTCATAGATAATTTTCTCAAAAAGAGTTGTGAATTCCAGGAATTCCCCGTAAAACTGGCAGATTTTGAAATACAGCAGCTATGCGTTCAAATATAGTTCCTACTCGATGGATATTGTATTCGAAGAAAACATATGGAAACAATTTTAATATTTTTGAAAACTTATTTAGGACTTATTATTCGAAAGGCTTAACGTTAAATCTGATCCTCCATATTCTGCAAGACCTCAGTATGTCAGACGCCAAACTTTTAATCGAAATTACCATTACAATTGCCATAACCATAATAATTATTTTGTAACTAAAAAATTTAATTACCATTACAAATTTGCATTACAAATTACTTCAATTACTTTTAATTACCAATAATTAAATTTTGAGTAGAAATGAAATAATTGTAATGGTAATTCGAAATATTTTACTGCAAAATAATTTTAATTTCTTTCTTTTATACCCAGTCCGTTTTCTAATTTCTTCGTTCTTAAAACTCGACTATGTTTCTAAAAAATAGAGCGCAAGTTCTAAATCGACAAACAAATTAAGAAAACTCGTTTCTAAATTGTGTCTTGAAAAATGACCGACGCATATATTATATTTAAATTATAGCTTCAATTATATTATATTATTTAGAAAGAAAAATACAAAATAATCGCAAATAAATATGTCGTTCGCAAATCATGCTAAGTGCTTTGTTAGGCAACATTCCTTAATATGATTTTGTCCTGTCTTTCGTATGAGCTTGATAGTCGTGTCAGCTAAGATGCCGTCGTCTTCGAGGTCCTAAGTTCAAGTCCCAGACAAGGAAAAGTAAAAAATAAAATTTAAAATTGTAACAAAATATAGCAAGTGCTTAGAAAAAAGAGGGTGGTGAATACGGGTCGTGTCTTTCTGTCCTCCCTTCTCCAGCACTCTCCCAAAGGTTTTAGTAGTATTTTTTCGGGATTTACCAAAACGTTCCTTATCCGTTTCAAAAAGAAGCCTGGGGAGTTCTTAAAATTAGAAAATCGGTCTAAAAAAGTACCCGTCGTTCTCGGAAAAAAAGGATTTTCCCTACTATTGAGAACAAAAATACAAGTCTTCGGTACATTTAGAACAGATTTTTATCTGAGTGAAATGGTATTTGTAATTGTAATTTCTATGTAAAATCGTGATATGTACATTAGGTCGGGCCCCAAAAGGGCAAAATGGAAAAAAATAGGTCTCAGCATTCCCAAAGCTTATATTTGGTTTATAATTAATAATTGTGAAAATCAAATAATTATATTTTAATTTTAAATGGGCGCGACAAAGCCTTAAAGTTCCTTCATTAAATATAAATTGTTACCACAAAATGATTTGTTCATTTCAATTGCTGTCATCTTTTGACACATAGTCGTAGGTTTTTAAAATTTTTCAGTCGAATAGTTTTTATGTAAAATCAACGCCTAAATGAAAAAAAGTTATGTACAACAACTTTAGAGACTATTCGCGTGCGTTAAAACTCGACTTTTGTACTTTTGTTTATTTTTACGCTTATTATACATCATAAAGTATTAGATAGGGGGGTGAAACCATGACCTTAAGAATTTCATACTCAGGAGGTCCAACCCCATGTAAAAATATGCCTTACTATCTGACTGACTGACAAACCGCTTATCGTGAAGGTATGCAGGCGATTGCAAAAAAAATATGTTGCGTTCGATTAACTTCATACCCGTTCATAATCTCATACTTCATTAAGCAAAGTATACGAAATTATTGGACACGCATATTCTCCATTTTGCGAAATCCGCTAACAAGGAATATGACCGAGAAATGTTGTACGGTTAACTTTTTCACCGATTAGTTGGTTTCTGTTTTTATAGGACGGCCAAGAAATCTGCCTGAATTTCTCTTAAATATTTCTTTAATTATTTTTAACATTAAATAATTAGATTAAGAAGCATTTGGGCTGAATATAGAAAGCTTCAAAATTGGCGTTATATGGCATTGTTATTAAACAAGTGATGAAACTTCTTTAAGAATAAAACTAAAGTCATAGTCGGAACCATTGTTAACGATATTTTCTGATAAGGAATCAATCCTGAGCAGTACGGATGATTTAAAAGGCTTTTCCATCTCTAGTCTGACTTAGTTACAAGAATTCCTCGAGTTATTTCCAAAAAGAGTTACAGAGTTTTAGATGCTGTAAAAGGTATATTTTTGTTAGAAACTGACACTTTTTCTCTGAGAATGACAAATACAAATCTGATACGTTTTACTCGTTTTCAATTTCGTTTACTGAAAAATTAATTTGTTTCTACAGGCAATTACTAGGCAACACTGGATCAAAGAACAATTATGAAAATTTATTAAGGGTATTCACTCCTTTATTCAATCTTAAATCGTACAACAAAATTTCCTCAAGAGGTTTGTAAAGTTAAATCTTGTGTCTTAAATTGAAGACTCCAGACAGAGATTGTCAATACCCCTAATAACATTTCCATAAGCCCTGTTTATGCCCCGTCGTGTATCTGTCAGTACGTTGCTTTCAATTCAATGGAATGTGTTTTGTTTTTGAGATTTTTTATTCATAGTTTTGAATTAAAAAACTTGGCACTTGTAGTCCTTGAAATTCGATTTATAATTTTGCACACCTCAACACACATAGACATAAACCTGCGCATGTGCACACACACAAACACACTCGCCACATACAAGATACATTTGAGCTATGCAAAACAAGTTTTGAGTTACTGGCCTGCAGCTGCCTGAAGTGGACTTTTTATTTTGTTTAAACATTATTATTATTATTATTATTTCTTATTGTTGCTGCTGCTGCTGTTGTTGAAGCTGGTCTTTGATTTATGGACGAGCGGGGGAGCAATCGCTTAAATGAATATCATTTCTTGGCTTCCGCCATTACAAAATCCATCAGAAAAAGTGCAGAAAACTGCAGCTGGCAGCTCGGGGGGAAAACCGATTTAGACTTGGATACTTTGAGGTCTCTTCAAGGGACACAGGTGCCAAGACGTTTAGAAAACTTGCCTTAAGCACGTGAGGGGAATGAAGAATTTGGTTGTCTTTTACATATGCCAAACATGCTTCAACGTTTTCAGAATTAACCATCAATTTAAGAGGCTTAAGACTTGCATTAATATGCAAAAGGAGAGGCGCCTTAAGACATACCCATATATCGATATGCCATTGGTGACATATGACCAAAGAAGCCCAAAGAATCGCTTCTTTTGGTTAATTCTGTTGAGTTGCTGACTTGCATTTGTAAGTGGCACTCGCGCGCGCAAAATCGCACTAAACATCGCGTGTCTTCTCTCCCCCGCTGCCTGCTCGGTTAGAGCTTTCCCTAGGGAAAGACTGAGACGGGACCTGAGAAGATCTCTGCGTGCTTTGAGCAGATTAAGTTTTTGTTTTAATAAAATGCAAATTTTTTAAACTCAGAGTGCTCACTGTAGCTGGTCCCCAGCGAAGGCTGGCAACAACCAAAGACAACCAAAGACAACCAAGACAACGAGACAACGACGACGACGACGACATTTACATACATAAAATAGCGATTTCAATTTGAAAAGGCCAAACAGGTAAACAAGCCCTGAGTTTTGTGATTGAAAGGCAAATCAGTTAACCAAATCCGCTATGAACATGGTGGATGGCAATAGAAGATGAAAGACAAAAGACGGATTATTGAACTTAAACACAGACTGAAAGCTGAGATCCTAGCGGGAGTTGGTTGTGCCTACAGTTGCAAGTGATTCAGGTAATTAGCTCATACTGTCCCTACTTACCCACTTACTCACTGACCCAGTTCGTATTTCGTTTATTGTTTCTGCAGTTTCCAGCATCCACTTACCCAACATTTCGCACACCCGAGTCCCACATTTTCGTTGGTCAATTGAAGCCTAATTACATGACTTAAATGATTTGGCAAATCTGACTCAACCGCAACCATTTGAGCTAAACTACAGGTGTGTGCGTGTGTTTGTGGGGTAAGCTGTTTAAGGGCTAATGGAAATTAAAGAGCGTGACTTATTAACATGCAGCTTGTTTGTTCAATTAAAGACTCATATACAATTATATAAGTTCAGTTGGAAAAACTGGTGAAAAATAATAAAAATTAATACTGACCCAGTGTTTGGCCGGCAACTTCCGCTTTGCCGGCTTTTCCGCTTATTAAACAATTTTTGTTTTTATGAATGCGATGACAACAACAAAATACACATTAAAAGCTATTAAAAATTGTCACAAAAGTGCAGTCAACTTGTTTTTTATATTTTTTTTTATGGGTGGCCAAAAGACTGAAACTAAATATATGGTATATTGTGTGTGTGTGTGGTCGAGAACGAAAACGAGCATCAAAAATTAGCTAAGTGAAGAGAAATGGTTAAATAAAAACTAAACTAAAGATTTACAAAGTAAAATTAAAATTTAACAAATAGGTTCATTGGTCGAAGTGGCAGAGGTGAAAATTGAAATTACCATTATTTCTACGATTATTGGGTAATTAGAATTTTATTACGAATTTTAGGGTTATTAAAACTTACTAGCGAAACTTTTAAAAATTTTTGTAATTACCAAAAAATTTAGTCAAACCATCAATAGTACGCTGGCTCTAGGTCTCGTTATGTTTGCACATAACTTCAAAAAGCAGGAACACAACACAACACTGTTTCATTGGTACCTCTACCAAATCATCAGTATCTTTCGCCTAATGTACTGGCCCCAACGACTCTTACTCCGTGCCGGAGCTGCCATAATCGTTTGGGAATTCCTAAACGACTTGACAGCAAAATCCGGCACACATAAGAACAGTGCTGGCTGCCAGTACCTTTGTGTCTCTGTGTGTTCCCCAATCTTGGCTTAGCTAATGTTAGTGAGAGAGATTTCCTTCCCGCTTCTAACACAGTAACCAATAGTTTGAGTACAGAGTAGCATTCAAACCGTGGTTTTTGTTGCTATAAATGAAACTATTTCTGTTTAGTTTCAGCAACGACGCCGTGCCTGGCGTTTTTTTACACATGGGTGTGCTTTAACGACCTTTTTTTTAGAACCCTTGATTTCAATTTGGTTTTGAAGAGAACACAAACAAATTAATATTTAAAAATTAAACGTGATCTTCTTTCTTCTGAATGTTTATTTCCTTGAGAAACATGGCACCACAAACACTTCTCCTCTTCACCGAACTCTATTGTACTTCGCTAGATACTTTATCACCAAAACACAACAGTTTCACTCCCCAAATTTTCGCTCACTCCTCCACCACTTTATCGCTCAGCCACTTTTTACTTGTTTGCACTAACCCTAAAACAATACAATTTTTCTCCACTTAATTATCAGTTAATCAACCGTTTTTATTTAAGTTAAGTCCAAAATTTGTTCTGAGTTTTACAATTTGTACTACAAACTACTGAATTTATGCCGTTTTGTACTTGAATTTTAATATGTTTTGGCATTTACTGAAACAAGTACTATAAACAGGTAGATTTAATGACTTAACCCGTTAAAAATTTTTGCAGAAAGACTGAAAATGGCAAAGTACAAATTTTGATTAAGACAATAAAACAGCTTGATCCAACTCCGCGTTCCAAATTTTAATTTTTTTTTCTTTGCGATCATTTCTTTGGCTTGATAATAAACGACCTTTATAGGACCACTATGTAGAACATTTTGACTTTGTACAAGTAATTCTTGATTTTTTTTTGCTTACTGAAAACAACTAAATAAACTGCCATAAATACAAATTGATAACTTATTCCTTTATGTTAAACAGTTAAGACAACTTATTTTTGGGTTTAGATAAGGCAACCGTTTTGAAGTACGTTTTAAGTTGCAAAATTCTGGAATATGGCAAAGTGAATATCGAATTGGCTCAACTTCACTGCCTCATCTTTGTAGTGTTGTTTATGTTGTGTAGGATGAATCTTTACAAATTGATTACCATTTCCATTATGCTCTAGTTTAGGCTACGTTTAGTATTTTCTTTGGTATTTTTGATTACTCATTCGGCACTCCTACTTATTTCTGAAACTTTTTTTTTATTGCTATTTAGTTTTTCAATGAGCGACATGACATACAAGTCTACTAAGTACATAATCTTTTGTATTTATGTTAGCTTTTTAGCACCTTTGAGTGAGTGCAGTGTCGTCTCCCCTTTCTTATACACTTTTACCTTCTGGCTACCGCTCCCCTTTCCTTGGTAACTCTATACACTTGACAAGTGTTAATTGTGACAGACAATACAATATCGAAACAAAACGCAATACGATGCCCCAGCATTTTTGGGCCGTTCATCCATTGTTAACTAGAACCCGAAATTGTCATAATTGCTGTTCATGTGCAAAATTGTCCGTCTACTGAAGAAGTGTCACGCATATGTATGTTGCATATGGCGTCACTTAATTTTGCGTTTCGTCAGCAGTTGGCTGCAACATTAGAGCCCGAGCTGGGTCAGCGCAAAATGCAAGTTTGAGAATTAGCTTGCAAAACAAAAAAACGCTGCATTGACACTCTTGGGTAGTGGGCACGAGCATCTGGACCGGTTTCGGGCGAAACTTTCAAGCCGCTGCCCAAATGAGGTCGAGACCAAAAGCGAAAGTCCCACCAACAAGTTCTGCGGACGGGTCACTTTCGATGCTGTCTTAGGGTGTGTGCCAAAAAATACGTTGGACCTGTCGCAGCTGTTATCGGTCCGAAAAAAGCGCGTGTCGTCCGGCCTGAAGTCCGAGTTCGACTCGGAGTTCAAACGGCTTGCCTTGCACTTCCACTTCCGTTCCCATTCCCATTTAAGTGCTGACTCACCTGAGGGTTGGCCAGCCTTATCGCGTCCAGAGAGTAATTGAATTCGATTTGGTAGTCAAGCTGTTGAACTGCTTCATGGCGAAACCTTGACCTGGCTCCCGTCCATCAGACCGAGTGCGAGTACTAACCAGATTCTGTTGCAGGCGTCTAACCTTATAGGAGAAGTGCCAGCACCATGATAAAGTTCCGGTACAAGCGCAAAGAGCCCACAAATGTGGTGGCTGCCACCACGTCTTCGTCATCATCATCATCGTCACCCGACGCGTCTGGACCAGCGGCGTCATCGCCACAGCATGCACAATTGCAGCAGCTGATAAGCAACAATGGCACACTACCCCGCAGTAGTCCACGGAAACTAATGCTGGACGCCCAGGAGGG
Organism: Lordiphosa stackelbergi; assembly: GCA_018904235.1. Taxonomy (NCBI): domain Eukaryota; kingdom Metazoa; phylum Arthropoda; class Insecta; order Diptera; family Drosophilidae; genus Lordiphosa; species Lordiphosa stackelbergi. Next base: position 18,942 of record JAEIFU010002134.1, read on the forward strand.
AGGTCACAAATCAGCCACCTTGACGCGTCAAAGCAAACAAAAGTCATCGGTCAGTGCTTTGGCCAAGGTGGCCAGCAGCGTGGAGTTGGCGGTGCTGGGCTACAATCAGAATGTGTCCAATGGCTTGGATGGCACCGCCGAACGGGATCGCTGCATCAATGCAGTTATTGTAAGACACCAGTTTGCAATGCCTTAGACTAATGCTTAGAAGGAACAGGATTACATGTCCGCGGTTACTAATTTGCCACTCTACCTTTGACTTTTATAGGAACTCTTCCAGCAGCTGCAGACTAGCTCGGAGCCTGCCCTGTGTCCAGAGCCCTTGCGACGTGCCTTGGCCAGTGGTCCCTTGGCTGGACGACGATTTCCGCTGGGCTGTTTGGGTGATGCTGCCGAATGTTTTGAGCTGCTGTTACATCGTGTGCACTCGCACATCTCACCCGATGATGGTGATTCTTGTGAATCGCCGGCTTGTATAGCCCATCGTCGTTTTGCCATGCGCGTCATCGAGCAGAGTGTATGCAAATGTGGCGCCAACTCAGAGCAGTTGCCCTTCACGCAGGTGAGTGTAGAAATGTTTCCTCAGATGCTGGGAGTAGTTTCAAAGCAAGTCTCACCGGGAACCGATCCTTCTAGCTCGAAGTCAATTCCATTTCCAAGACACGCTTGACATGTTACACCTTAATGGTAGACTCTGTTTGGCATGGCTATTGCCTGGAATGTGCCAATTGTATCAATGATCTCAGCCATTCATTTGGCAGTGGCGTGGGCCAAGCAACCAACTTTGTGAAACACCTGCAAGCTAAGCAAAGTGCAGGCCAAAGATATGCAAATGTACCCGTATTTACGGTGCTGTGCTGTTCTGTTCTGGCCAGGAACCGTTGGTCAGCCGTTGATCTGACCAAACGTGTTTTTCTATCTCGAGATTAAGCCAGACAAGCTGCTTGACCAGTTCCGAGAGACACCCACCTACCTGGCTCGCATTAGACCCTTAAAAGGGGGCCCGACTTCCGTTTGACTAATTAAATTTTGTATTATTTTGCAGATGGTGCACTATGTGTCCGCCTCGGCGCTGACGGCGCAAAAGAGTCTGGCCATGCAGAGCCATCAGCAGCTGAGTTTTGGCCAATTGTTGCGTGCCGCTGGAAACATGGGTGACATACGAGATTGCCCGGTAGGTAACATCCGCAGCTGTTTAGTTAACCGACTGACCTTGCCCTTTCTTTTTTGTGCAGAATACCTGCGGTGCCAAAATTGGCATTTGCCGAGCCCTGCTCAATCGCCCCGATGTGGTGTCCATAGGCATTGTCTGGGACTCGGAGCGCCCGGCGGCTGATCAGGTGCATGCCGTGCTCAAGGCGGTGGGCACTAGCCTACGCCTGGCCGATGTGTTCCATCAGGTCAGCGAGCAGCGTTGGGCCCAACAGGCGCAGCACGAACTGGTGGGCATCGTGTCCTACTACGGCAAGCACTACACCACCTTCTTCTTCCATACCAAACTCAAAGTTTGGGTGTACTTCGACGATGCCAATGTCAAGGAGGTGGGACCCAGTTGGGAAGGTGTGGTGGACAAATGCAGTCGCGGACGCTATCAACCGCTGCTTCTGCTGTATGCCATACCCCAGCCACCCAGTTCAGCGGTGGACTTACCCAGCTCTGCGGTGGTCCGTCGTGCGATCACCCCAAGTCCCGAGAAGCCCAGTTTGGGTAATACGCGTCGAGCGATAACACCCACGCCCTTACGTACGCCCCCCACCAATGACTACCAGAACCTTAGCGTCATACAGAAGAACATCAATCAGGTGGCCGGCACGGGAAGTGATGAGACAGACGCCTATATCAGTCGCAAGACGGTGGAGCATGTGCTCAGTGCTCAGTACCAGAATTTGAGTGTGATACAGGACAAGATTGCCGAGAATCGCAAACCCTTCGAGGCCATGCTGAGTGCTCAAATGGCGCGTCGTCAGCATCTGCAGCTGCAGCGCAGCCACAGTGCTGAGTCCAGTAGCTCCCCGCCCAGCGATGGGCTCACCATGCCCGAGCATTTGAATCAGCCCCGACGTCGGGACTCGGGCAACTGGTCTGGGGATCGGAATAGCGCCAGCTCGGCCAGCTCCACCACTTTGGACAATCCCTATTTGTATATGGTGGCCAAGCGGGGAGGTGTGGCGGCCGTACCACAGAGTCCCACACGCCAGGGCTTACCCTATGATCCGGGCTATGATTCCTTTTCCCTAAGCTCCACCGATTCGTATCCGCCCAAGCATGCGCTTAACTCGCAGCTAGCCAAGATACCCGAAACATCGGCCGGCAAGGGAGTGATGATGGGAAATAATCAGGGGTTGGCCCTGTCGGGTGACTGTGAGAAGCTATGCCATGAAGCGGATCAACTGCTGGAGAAGTCGCGTCTGGTGGAGGAATCGCACGATCTGGAAACGGCGTTGGTGTTGTGCAACGCTGCCGCGGGCAGGGCCCGAGCAGCCATGGATGCTCCCTACAGTAACCCGCACACCATGACCTTTGCGCGCATGAAGCACAATACTTGCGTGATGCGAGCACGCAGTCTACATCGCCGCATACTGGTGGAGAAGGGAGCCGAGTCGGAGGCCATGCCCGAGCTGAAGCATATGCGAGAGGGCAGCACCAGCAGTGTCAAGCACGTGCGACAGAATAGCAAGGATCGGACCCTGGAGAAGGAGGCAGCCAACTCCTCGGCAGTGGCCAAGAATATAGAGATCTATGCCACTCTACCCAAGAGAAAGAGTCCCCTCAAGGCGTTGGTTTCGGATGAGAATGCCATAGAATTCGAGCAGCAGGTCACGCCCAAGCCAGAGCGTGAGAGTCGCTCTTTGTTTGGTAGTCGCAAGGATAAGGAAAAGGATAAGCGCAGCCGCAGCGAGGATCGGCATAAGCTAACGCGCGAGTTCTCCCTTACCGAAACGCTGTTGGTCAATGCCAAGGACACGCTGAAGAAGCACAAGGAGGATAAGGACGAGAAGAAGGAGAAGGATAAGAGTGGCAAGAAACAGCACAAGATCAGACGCAAGCTGCTAATGGGTGGCCTTATTAGACGCAAGAATCGTTCCATGCCCGATCTCACGGAAGCCGGAGATGATGCCCCCTCCACGGGAGTTAAGCTGCAAATGCCCAACTCGGCTTTGATCAGCAGTTCAGTGGACGACAGCGGCTTGGGCCTGAGCAAACATAATCAGGGTATGCTGGGCCTAAGTGGATACATCTCCGAGGGCCACTTTGATATGAGTAATGGAGCAGCGGGCGCAGGAGCGGTAGCGGGAGCTAATCCCAATCTGGAGCGGAGCAAACTGATGCGCAAATCCTTCCATGGCAGTGGCCGCCAACTGACCATGGTGCCCAAGGTGGCTCCCCCGCCACCCATGCGCACCAGTTCGACGCTGACGCCTCAGCAACAGTTCCATCATGAGGCCAATCTGTCCAACATCTCAGCCATGAGCTCGAATACCTCCATAAGTGAGGATTCCTGTCAGACGATTATCACCACCTGTGCTCAAGTGCATTCCGAGCAGAGTCCCCTGAAGGATCTGCAGCTAATGGCAGATGAACTAGAACCGCCCCTGCCGCCACCGGCTGTGTTGGAACTACCCCCCTATCCCAGTCCACCGCACTCGGTATGCCATTCGCGGCAGGCCAGTGAGGATTTCCCGCCGCCACCACCACCGGAAATCGATCTGGAGCCCCTCAATCAGCAGTTAAACCAGTTGCAGGCCCTGGAGGCGGCCAGCAAACATCAACGCCAACAGCTGGAGGCCTTGGAGGGCACCACCAGCATTTTGGCTCAACTGCAACAGCGCCAGCACTTGCTTAAAAAGCGCCAGGAACAGGCCACCTCACCCCAGGATCTCAGAGCCTTGCAACGCAAACTGGAGACTTCTTCGCCCAGTAGTGTGCGTGATTTGGCTCATCGTTTTGAGCAGACGGCCAGCATACGAGCCTACAACTCACAGGAGCTGTTGAGTCAACCCGCACAGTTGCGCACGCAGATGAACGGCTTGCCCAGCTCCAAAATGGAAGCGGATGAGGTAGATGGAGCACCGCTGCCCCGCAGTCAGCAACAGCCACAGCAGCTGATCATACCCAAGCCCAAGTACGAGATGTCACAAAATCAGATAGCCGAGGAAATACGGGAGGTGGAAATGCTCAACTCCATGGTGCAGCAGACTCTCAATCAGAATTTACCGGTCAAGAGGGTGAAGAAGAAGAGTGTGTCATTTTGTGATCAGGTCATACTGGTGGCCACCGCAGGTAATGAGGAAGACGATGACTTCATTCCTAACCCCATACTGGAGAGAGTATTGAGAACAGCCCAGCATCCGAATGAGAAGGTGACGGCACAAATGATCCAACAACAGCAGCAGAATATGCTGAGATTGCAGACAGAGGCTCAGCCCAGACAGCAGCAGCAGCAGCTACAGCAGCAACCCTCGCCCATGCTGGGCCGACCCATTGCCAGCGATATGCAGCGTTATGTGCAGAGAATGCAGCAACAGCAACAAATGGTACAACAGCAACAGGAATTGTACAGACAGCAGCAGCAGCAGCAGCAGCAGCAGGCACGCACCAGCATGAATGGCCTAGCACCGCAGCAGCATCTACAAATGCAGCAGCAACAACATCAGCTGGATAGTCAGTACACCACCATGTCCCGTCCTTTGCAACATGCCACACATCTGATGCCAGCACCCAGCTACTCCCTGCAACTGCAAAAACAGCAGCAACTTCAACTGCAGCAACAACAACAACAGCAGCAGCAGCAACAGCAACAGCAGCAACTCAGCCTGGCCTATTTCAGCAATGGCTCTGTGGGCACAGAACCTGCCTTGCCCTCACCCTATCAGCGTGTGCCTCTGCCACATGGCTATCCTCCTGGCGCCAGCTATTACCCCCTGCAGCAGCAGCAGCAGCAACAGCTTTTGCTGCAGGGCAAGCCAGCCGCCAAAAAGGTCAGCTTTGAGCCCGGCACCAAAGGGGAAGCTGATAGCCTACCACCCCCACCACCTCCGCCGCAAACCAAGTTGAGCCTACAAAACGGCCTTCCGGAAACATCATCGCTTGCCCCCAGCAATACCACTGCCATACCTACCCGCGTCTACAACAATGCCATAGTCAAGGCCTCGGCCAAGGCTGTGGAGTGTAATCTATGCCGCAAACGTCATGTCATAGCACCCGCTGTGTACTGCACCAACTGCGAATATTATCTACAGATGCTGAACCAGCGCAGATGATTCAAATTTAAGCCACAAGGAAACAGTTAATCTCAAACATGCTGCCACATTTGCCAGGAGAGGGAAAAGGAGGATGTACATACTTACCTAGAGGAAGTACCTAGCATTTAAGGGAAGCCGGCGAGTGGGCAACAGTACCTTCTATGGTTTTACATGAGAAGTGCCGCAACTGTTCCCACCCTGCCACCCACATCGCTTACAAGCATATATACTCATCCATAATATATATACTTAACCGTCGCCACAAGCATTCCTAACCAACCCACAAACCACTCCTTTGCTTCCATTTACATGTACTTACACGTAGGACATTTATTTTATAAACCAATTTTTTTACAATCCATTTTTTTTGTGTTTTTTTTTTTTTGTGTGAAGTGCGAGCTGTTGTCGAACGACACTCGTTGGACTACTTAATTTTTTTTATCTACTCACTAAGCATTTATTTTCGTAATATTTTTTTATACGCATTTGTATTTATTAGTATATACACCTACATTTATATATATTTACCTGTATTTTTTAATGTATTTTATTGATTGATTTTTTTTTTCAAAACACGATTTTTCCTTTACAGAAAACTCGAAATGCACAAAAAAGAAACCAGAAAAGAGATGAGAAGCATCCAACACAAAACAATGGTAAAGATTTTTTAATAAATAAATAAATTTACATAAAAAACAAAAGGAAAATCTATGTTTATTTTGGGGGAGGGAGAGATTAAAGTGTTCTGTTACCAGCAGATTGATGTTGAGCAAATGATAAATCAACTAGCATTCAGGGTCAGTAATAAATTCAGGCAATTTGTGAGTGACATCAGTACTGTGCAAAAGTCTGATTTTTAGTACCAGAGTAATTCGAAATTAGGTCAGTTTTCAGAACTGAATTGGTTTGTTCTCTGTCGTGATCAAGTGCAAAAATTTGGAAGTGTCTAATTTTTGTTTTTTAAGGCTTGACATAAAAATCTGAAAAATTCAGCAAATGTGGATAGAGTCATTGGGAACACAATATAAGATATTCACTTCAGTCGTGCAATTGGTTAAGGTAACTTCAGAAGATGCTATCAGGGTGCCCCCCAGAATAGATTTCATTAGTTCAAAAACCCTTTCGAACTTCGACTGCATAGGGTAGCCACTCCGGAACTTGGATTAAGTCTTTTCATGCTTTTTTGACTAATATTTTGAAATGTAAGCTATTTGGTTAGTTGTTTTTTAAACAACACAACCTTATTTTTCTTTAACTGAGTTTCTAATTTTCCGCCTGACAAAATAAAATTATACCCTCGCAACTCTTGCTGGGCGGTTGCGAGAGAACGCCGAACGTAAATGTAAGCTAAATAAATATCCCTGGCACGATAGATGGCAATCGACTATTAAGGAAGAAGCAAAACCCGTAAGGAGACGTTAGAGTGCACCCGTCTTTGATCCGCACGTGACCGTCTTTCTAAGTTAGACAATATACGTAGGAAAAATCATAAGGGTAATGATGCTGGCTCGAATATAACATTGTCGGCCTACGCATTATTCAATTCAAGCAATCGAAGGAAAAGTTGGCCAGACTTAAAGTCAGTTCTTTCCAATCTTCAGCCGCAACTTCCCTGTCTCCCATTGTGAGATTGAGGGCCTAGTCCTTATGCTCCTTCATAAAAGCAAAGCAAATTTTGCTCTGGACATCTCTTCGATGCTTTACCCTTAATAATTAATTTAACGTATAACCATTTCCCAAGAATAATACAATTTACCAACATTTGACTTTCGTTACTTTGTCGTCGGCGTTGACACTTTATTCAACTCAGATTGGCAGCAATCGAACGCAATAATTATGCAAAAAGATGAACGGAAAAAATTATTGCTATTCAATCTAATTTTTTTATCTTTGTTTTAACACAAAAATCGCAATTGTCTTAACTTTAAAACGAAGTTTGACTAATTTCGAAGTTCAAACGTTAAAAGGTGGCACTACTGAAATACTTAGAGATTTTGTGATTTGCAGTGAGCAACCAACTCCACTCGCGATTTTACCTGCGATTTAGAAAATTTTTTTTATAAACGTAACATTATAAATGTTTCCATTTTTTGATGTAGATTAATCACAAATTGAACACCCTTTAATAATCAGTAAGACTTATTTTTATCAAAATACATTTTCAGGGCTTTTCCAAGTATATCGCCGACTCAAGAGTGCGCGATTTTTAAATCACTCGAAAACACGCTCTGTGGCAGGGCTTTTGAGCGAATTTAGAGCGAAAGTGAATTCTGTGGCACCCCTGCGTACCTTATTTCTGAATATGTTTTAACTTTGAACTTTAAAAAAAAACTTATTTGAAAAAGCAGAGTTTTTCCAAGTTCTGCATTTTTATTGTATTACAAACAGATTAAAGTAAACAAAACAAATAGAGGGAAGCTAACTTCGGCTTTACCGAAGTTTATATACCCTTGGAGCATGATATATGCTGCCAGTTTGTTATATGGCTATACGATATATTCATCCGATTTTGATCAAATTCTCCAAAATTGTGTTGAAACAGATAACATTACTATCTGGAAAGTATAAAGACGCTACCATTGAAAACAAAAAAGTTTTTCTCACTAAAACTACTTTTGACCGATCGTTCCTATGGCAGCTGTAAGCTATAGTCATCCGATTTGAATCAAACTTGACAGAATTGTGTGGTAGTATATAATATTAATCTGTACAAAGTTTGGGAGCGATAGCATTGAAAACAAAAAAGTTTTTCTCACTAAGACTTTTTCAGACCTATCTTTTGTATGGCAGCTATACTATATAGTTGTCCGATTTTGATAAATCTCAGGGAAATTATGTGAAATCATAGAAAACTTATAAATACGAGGGGTTGGGAGCGATAGCATTGAAAACAAAATAGTTTTTCTCACTAAAACTACTTTTTCAACCGATCGTTCCTATGGCAGCTATATGCTATAGTCATCCGATCCGGCCGGTTCCGACAAATGTGCAGCGTATTTGTACAAAAAGACTTCGTGCAAAGTTTGGTTAAGATAGCTTTAAAACTGACGGAGGAGATAGCATAGAAACAGACGGACGGACAGACGGACATGGCTATATTAACTCAGCTCGTCATGCTGATCAAGAATATTTTTTTTATACGTTACAAACATATTTAATATACTTTATGTGGTCACAGGAGATATCAAGTGCCGCCAGTTCGAAAAACGTGAGTTCATTGTGTTTTTTTTTTTTAATATTTTTATGGCCATATCTTCTTTAGTATTTCGAATTTCAAGTAATCCTTTTGCCGACGCCTGCGCGTATCATGAAAATTGTCGTTCTTGGTCTACACCTCCTATATACGCGTCTTCAATTCCCATCTATACACTCTTCATAATTATTAGGTCCTTTAAAATTTTCTTGACCATTTGATCTTCTCCTCCTATTTATCCGTCGGTTTACTTGTCTTTATGATAATCTAAACTCAAATGAGAACTTTTGCAATTTCGCAATTTTTTGGCCAGTAATTTGCATGTTTCGCCACTTATTTTGGGCTTTTGGACAATTTGTAAAACTGCGCGTTTTTTGGTCTAACAAAGCGTCTTCAACTATCTGTGGGCAGTTGTATCCGAATCCTTTCAAGGAAAACCACCCGGGCAAGAGTCCAATCATCCCTCAAAAATCGAAAATTTAAAATTTCGCGGTTTTCCATATCAGCCCATTTTTTCCATACATGGCAAATGTCCAACCAATCCTAAAAACCATTGCGGGCAAGCATCCAACCATTCTCCAAAGTTTCATCACAATCGGATGAAGGATTTAGACAGGCATATAGGACAGACACACAGGCAGACAGACGAACTTTCATTTTTATATATATACTCAATTTGGCCGATGATGTCAACAAAAATCGATTGATATAAAATTTAGTTCGATTGTTGCGGTGAACGGTCGCGATCTGCAATCATGGATTGTTATTTTTGATGGATGAATAGTATATAAAATTTAAGCTGTTACTTAAAATCAAAACGATAGCTTTCACGCACATAATTTTTACCTAATAATGTCATCAAATCGTTCAGCATAAGCCAATTAACCCTTGTTTTTGAACGATGTTTGATGTATGATTATAATCATAATCAAATAATTATTTATGTTTGGAGTATGCTGGTGAATACAGCCAAGATCAGAGGTTGCGGAGGTAATGTATAGAAACAATTGTATATGAAATTAAAAAAAATAAAATATCTCATTTACTTTTTGTCTTTTGGTTGATACAACCGTCAGGCCGATGTATAGTCTATAACGCCTGCTATAAGGCTTTGCAGTAGCTTCCGGATTTTATGACATTCCCTATAAAATCTGGTATGACAGCGGCTATGGTGGCCGGCAGCCGTAGTCAAAATCCGTCTGACATTCTTCAGCCAGGTGGCGACCTTCCGAACTACAGGTATTGCCACCAGCGTCTATTTAAGCGTTCAGAACTGGCTTTTGTTAGCTTGAAGCATGTTTCCCGTATGTTTTTTACAGCATTCTATGGACTTCAGCAGCTTTTTCTTTAAAAAGTGAGCTTTCCTGCAAATTGTGTTTTGTTGGTACAAAAGTTGACATATTCGGAGCACATTAAAACTATGTTGTTTACACTTCAGCGAAACGACACATACTGAAATAGAAAACCTAATGTTGAGGCTTTTAAATGAAGTTGGTTGCAACATTGTCTGATTCGATAATTACTAGTGACGACATCTCTTAAAAACTTTTTAAAACCCTTTTGTTTAAATGTTCTTTTGAATATCGAAGATACAGTCCACGCAGATAAGCTAACTGTGATTTGTGGGCGCAAAATTTAATTTGCCATATCACAACTATTCCTTTAGTTAGGCTCATAAATTCTGATAACAAATCAACCCAAGCCCCAAATCAATGAAATGTAAATACATATCGCTCACTTACTTTAAGACTGCAATAGTTCAATATGAACGATTTTGTGCAAATTGCGCTTAAAGTTCTCTATGCATTCACCCCAGCGAAAATAAATCGTTTGGTTTCAAGTTAATGTATTTAAATTGGTTATATTTTAAATGCTTAATATGATGTTTTTACAGAAATCCGTTGTGATCTCTAGCCCGAATGTCACCGAGAGGTTGAGAATGAGTGCAAGCTCAAATGTCCTAAGTTTCCTTCTTACTCACGCCGGGGCAATATCAGAGAAGTTGTTGTACCGTCTCTTCATTTTCTTCCTATGTACAACTTCTACAAAAGTCATGGTAAGTGGCGCCTAGACCTGTCTGCCAATAAGACAGTGACCCATCGGGGTCCTCACCAGATTGGTGAGTTCCCTTTTGTGACGTAAAAGTGTTAAGGTACGTTAAAGGTTGAATGTTGGCGACGAAAGCCGTGCAACCTGTGTCTCCACCGATCCGTAGCGATACGAAGTGTTACAGCTTTTATGTGTTGCGCTCTTCTATGAAAGGGGCTCTATGGTGGTACCTATTCTGGCCAGTTTATCCGCAGACTTATTTCCATCTTTGATGCGCTGTCCAGGCAAGTGTCGTGCGATCTTATTCGGAGATAAGCGACATTCAGTAAGCGTTTGGTGGAAACTTTCTGGATGGTCCAGGTGACTCTGAGTGGTACATTTTGGTTACTTACTGTGGCATGCTTACAAGCAGAAAGGTGTGGCATTTTCTGAGCTGCGAATTTATTATTAAATATAAAGCATACTTACAGGCTGACCGCTAAAAATGCGAAAGGTACAGCTATATAGTATGCTAAGAAAAATAGTTACTGCAAGCTGCTAAGAAAGAATGTGCGTCTTATACAGTTCTTATAATTTGGTACATTCAACGTACTCAAATTGCCATGTAATAAATTTTACAGCGGTGTCACAGAAATCTCTTCCAGCCAAAAAAAATTCTCGGTGTCACAGAAATCGCTTTCGGGGGTGCCACAGAAACCTCTTAAAACCAAATTCCAACCGAATTCCAATTCTTAGGTGCCACAGAAATTTCTTTTGGTTGGTTTCAAACCTCTAATGATTTGTTAGGAAATTTTGCAAAGCTCTTTTCTCACTAGCGCCTTTCGTCGAAGTGGCGCCCTCTACATGACAGCTAGCGGATTAAGGGATGGAAACTAATACCTTATGTTTGGTGCCAACAAATTTTTAAATTTTGCATTATATTAGTGAAGAATGCGACTTAAAATTGAATAATTATTTCAAAATGCATCATAAAACATATAACACAATCAAAAAATTGCATTTAAACATCAAATTAACCCATAACTAGAAGATGGGAAAATTTTTTGCGAGAATAGATATGGACCATTAGCATGGACACAAACCTTCCAACTCGATTTTTATATAAGAAAACGAAATCTCTTGAAGTTCTGGGACACCGACGGATTTTTCGAGCGTTTTTCAAACCAACCGAGGCCAAAATCTCTAAAGATTTCTGTGACACCCCCGATTAGCAGCGTGCAGCCAAAAGAAGACTTTGTGAAAAGTTTCAACTCGATAGCTTCAAAACTGAGGTACTGTTTAAGAAGTTAAGACTACAAAAATACTTTAATTGACGTCTGCAAACAGCTCTGGAGGCGGAATTTTCAGGTTATTTCGGAGTCCGAGCCGAACCCAAATTTCCGCAGTTTTAAACAAAAATTGGCTTGTCTCCGTTTTGAGCTGATCTGAAGGCAAAGTTGTGATTTCGTCATAATCAGCAAATGAATCTTCTGTGGATTTTTGGCTGGTTAAAATGTAACCTTAAAGGCGGAACATTTGCTATATCTGCGTTGTCTCTACTTTCGAAATAATATCACATAATCAAGAAAATAAAAATTCTTTAAGCCTTAAACCTGTTACGAATCTAATTTTTTTCGGTTCGGTACAATAAAATAAAAGACATCTTGCAAAAATGTTGTTATCTGTTCAATATTGTGCGACAAAGACTCAAAATCGTCGCGAAAGTATACACAGAGAAAAATATCACGTTCTAATTTCATAACCAAATGGTCATGAGTTTGGTCTATTTTTTCCGTTCATAAAACATGCACAGTAGTCAAGAAATGTTAAAAAGTGTTCATGATAATATAAATATTTTAGCCTTTTTTATGTTTTCAGTGCTTATTAACATTTATTTATTTCATAGGACCAGAGAAACAAACAAAAATTAAAAATAAAAAGGATACAACGGGGATTTGAACCCATGACTTCGCGAATGCCTTACCACGACGCTACAGGGCTTGATGCTCTCGGAAAGTCTCAATGCTTACTTAAGCACTTCATTCTTAAGCATTCATTTTTTAATTTGACTTTGTCGCTGTCTCTCGCCTGAGCTTAATGGTAGTGGTGGTTAAAATGACGTCGTCCGTTTAGTCTGTTCGGTGGTCCTGAGTTCAAGTCTCAGACTTGGTAAAACAAGAGCATTTTTCAAATAAATAAATTTTAACTACAGCTTAGAAAATGTTGTGGTTGTGTTGGAACGCGGGGTAGAGTGGTGTGGTGGTGGTCGGTCATCCCTTCCTTCCTTCCCCGCCCGAGAATCACCCTGCAGAAGAGGAGGCTTCTTTTCTCCACATTCACCTATAATCTATTTAATAACCATGGTTAATATTTTTTTTCAGGAGGCAAAGCGAGAACAAAACATTCTTGAACGAGCACATAATGTTTATAAGACAAGCCCTAACCGTACATGTGTAAGAACAAAATGTTCATAGCATAATGTGAACGAATGTTCATGAATATCGAAAAGCGTGCTTAGCAAACTATTATTAAAAAAAGTTCATGATTTCGTTGCAATTCGAACGGATATTTTTCTCTGTGTACTGGATTCTCATTACAAATTCTACCAAGTCGTTCAAAATAAACAACAAAATCGGCTCCCACAATAAGTTTTGTTTTTTTAGATCCTTAAGATAACGAAAGTTATGTCTGTCCTTGACGCTAGCGAACATGAAACACATTAAAGCTGTTGCGCTAACTGTCTTTCAGTACCCAAAATTTTCCTACTAGCGACGCTGTCCTTTCCCTGAAGACACATTTGAATATATTGGAAAATAAACTCGTTTTGTTTGTTTTTACTAACACGTAAAAAAATTGACCTTGAGCCAGCTAAAAATCCAAAAAAAAAAAGTTAATAGGGCCCTAAAACTCATTTTGTCCGATCAAAAGTATAGAAATTCTGAATATAATTTTGAATATTAGTTACATCAATTTGTTTTCTTTTTAAACTTAAACCAAACCAGAGATTTCTGAACATTAACCATTGGTTAAACCCGTGAACCTAAGCTAAAAACAATGGTTAGGTTTGCAGGCCTGCTTAAAATAGCCTTTAACGTCCACAGCGGAATTTAGTACTCGCCAGATTCCCACACCCTTCAGGTGTGCCTTAGTACTACAATAAGCCCTGATTTGCAACTATTTCTAATGATTATGCTCCAATTTATCACTGCTTACTTCTGCTCTGTACCATAAAATGTTTAAGTTTAAAGACACTATTTTGCACTACGACTCAAAAATAACAAATTTTTACCTAATAGCTTTTAAAAAAAAATTTAGCATTTACAATTTTAAAATTTATAGATCTAGCAACTAAATAGCTAAAATGGCAACACTGGATGGCATAGGGCCACCGTTTGACGAAGTTACTAGCGAAATTCCTAAGCACACATCGACGATTTATTTTATGGTGTTATAAGGCAATCATTTGAGTTATCAAAAGTGCCACTAAAATTAAACCTAGCTAATATTTGTAATTTTATATTATTTTTTACGGTTCAACGATTATAATCGTACGATGCCACGATGCCGATTACAACTCGGCACCGTAAAAACGATTACTTGATTACACACAAGTATCATGGCATCGTTAAGTTGATTACTTATACCTGTAATCATACGATTCTGAAATCACTCACCGGTCTCTGTACTAGGGAGTAGAGGGTTTGTCCGGAAAGTAATAGGACAGAGTCGATTAAAAAAATTTATTGAACCAATCGTTACAATTCTTTAAAAACTTTCAAAATAGGCTCTTTCTGCGTCGATGCAGCGCTGCCAGCGCGATTTCCAAGCATTAAAGGCGTTACGGAAGGCATTCTCCGGAATAGCCTTGAGAGTCACGGTGCATGCCTGCTTGGATCCCCTCTGTCGTCTCAAAATGCTTGCCTTTTATCGGCCTTTTCAGGCGAGGAAACAAAAAAAAAGAGTCCAGGCCACATCTGGGCTGTAGGACGGCTGCGGAAGCGTTGGGATGCCGGCCTTGGTCAGGTAGCTGTTCACAAGAAGTCACTTTTCAAGTTTTCTTTTGGGACCATCTTCACAATGTCATAAGCCACAGATTTTAGTAAATTTAACATCTGCGCAACTAAACAATTACGTAGTCGACGGTCTGAGTTCAAAACTTTTCACACACGAGTCAAATTATCGGTGTTTGTCGAAGTGGAAGGTCTTCCAGCACGGTTTTTATCGGCGACCTCTTCCCGGCTCTACAAAAAGTCCTGGTTCCACCGAAACACACCACTTCTTGCTAAAGCAACATCTGGGTAAGCCTGCTTGCCATCACCAGGATAGGGGAGTAGGGCCAGCGACCCAACTCTCTGACCAACACTAGCTACCGAAACATCAACCCAGCCTCGGATACAACACCCCCTCCCCACGATGACGACCTTCAAATATCGAACAAGGACAACTCTAGGATTCTGGAATGTCAAATCGCTCCTGGATGATAGAAGCCAACTGGACAGCAATAACAGCAATGCCAGATACTTGCAGCTCGAAGCCGAATTCTGCAGATACAATCTGGACATCCTCGGCGTAGCAATGATGATGTCCCACTCAGCTCACAAAAGCATGCTACACTGGGAGGCAATGTCAGAACGGATAATATACGCCAGACTCCGAAGCAAGGTGAGGAACATCAGCATTCTACAAACTTACGCTCCAACGGAGCAAGCTTCCCAAGAGGACAAGGACGACTTTTACAGTCAACTAGATGGGGCTTACGAAAAAATCCCCCGTGGAGATATCACTTGTAAGAACGCAGGTTTATGAACATTTTAAACAGTAACTCTTTTTATTTAAATTATATTAATGGCTCTCGGTACACATGTGTCACACAGCTTCAGCTCTCCGCAATTCATTGGCTCCAGTGTGACCGTTCACCGATCGCCTCATAATCCTCACTTATTGATTGAGTCTCCACATCACTATTGTAATGGGAGACCTTAATGCAAAAGTCGGATCTTGCAACAACAGCCTCAGCCACATAATGGGAAAACACGGAGTCGGCGATCGTAATAAAAACGGAGTCCGCTTCGCAGATTTCTGCTTAGCAAACCAACTGGTAATCGGCGGAACCCGGTTTCAACACAAGACCGCACACAAAGTGTCCTGGGTTTCACCTTCTGGCGAATACCAGAACCAGATTGACCACCTGGCTATATCACGCCGCTTCCGCGGGTGCCTAATGGACGTACGCAACAAAAGGGGAGCGGACATAGGAAACTCCTACGACCATCATCTAATGGTAGCGGTCATCCGTCTCAGGACGGCTGCGATTGTCAAATCAGAAAATTCGAGACCAAAGGCGAAATACTTCACCGACCGACTGAAGCAAACGGCGGTTAAGGAAAGCTTTAAGGAAGCGTTGAATCTGAGGGCAGGATCAGTCGTGTCGAATGATGACGCTACAGCAGCAGAGAAATGGAGTGAAGTGAAGGAAATTTACCTGAATGTTGGTGACAGCATTATCGGTAAAATCCCCAGAGGTCACCGCCCCTGGATGAGCGAACGGACATGGACCCTAATAAGCCAACGAGCGGAAATCAGGCAGAAATTGCAGAATCCACACTTACAACATCAAGAAACGGTTTTGAAGCAAGAATATCGAGCTAAAAATTAAAAGATGCTTGCGCCAGGACAAAAACAGCCGCATCAACAATCTCGCAGAAATAGCAGAAAATGCAGCAGCAAACGGTGACCTGAAAACGGTTTATAAGGCGACCAACGAAATAGCCGATAAGAAGATGAATGCGGAGCGCCCAATTAGGGACACAGATGGTAAATATCTCACGACCGGTACGGACCAAATGAATAGATGGAGATCCCATTTTGCGATGGTTCTCAACTGTGAGATATCCACGGCCGCATCCCGACTCTTTACCGAATTGCCACAAATTCCAAGTCACCACAGGATAAGGATGTCAGCGCCCACTAAGTTAGAAATAATTACTGCCATCCAATCGCTGCCCGACAACAAAGCAGCTGGTATTGATGGCATACCTGCGGAGTTCTTTAAGTGCCAACCGGCAACGGCGGCGGAGTTACTATACCCGGTTATACAACGGGCATGGGAAACTGAGGAGCTCCCCTCGGAATGGTTAGAGGGCATCTTGGTGAAAATTCCCAAAAAGGGCGACCTTCGTGAGTGCGACAACTGGCGCGGGATCTGTGTGCTGCCCACTATTGCAAAGCTCATAGCACGAATTATTTTGGATCGCCTGAGAGACACCATTATGGACACCATAGGCGAAGAGCAAACCGGTTTCAGAAAAGGTTCTTCATGCACGGATCATATTAACACTGTCCGCATCCTGATCGAGCAATGCACGGAATACAGAGCGGACCTTCACATGGCTTTCGTAGACTTCGCGAAGGCCTTCGACAGCGTAAGCAGGGAGTGCATCTGGCAAGGGTTGCGAAGGAGGGGGATACCGGAAAAACTTATATCCCTCATCAGAGCGACATACGACAGCGCCCAGTGCAGAGTGCTTCATGGCGGAAAGCTCTCGCAGCCTTTCCCAGTCCTCAGCGGCGTTCGACAGGGTTGTGCTCTGTCTCCCATCCTGTTTATAATGGTGGTTGCAGATGTGTTCTCCACTATTCGACCAGCACCCAACAACAGCGGCATCAGGTGGACAATGACAACCACATTGCGGCATCTGGACTATGCAGACGATATATGCCTCCTGGCAAATAGGCTAAGCGACCTGGCAAGTGCGTTAGCCGAACTTGGCACCTCATCTAAATCGGCAGGTCTAAAAATCAACACCTCCAAAACTAAATCGCTTAGCCTTCGTTCCGGACAATCCCAATCGCTGGTTTTGGATGATCAGCCCATTGAACAAGTCCAGCAATTCAACTACCTGGGCAGCGTAGTCGCTGTGGATGGAGGTACGGAGCTCGATGTGGAGTCGCGCCTTCAGAAAGCTAAGGGTGCTTTTGGGATGCTGTCGGCCGTTTGGCGATGCTCATCATATCCACACTGGCTCAAAATAAGGCTTTTCAAGTCTAACGTAATGCCAGTGCTCCTATACGGTTCCTCCACTTGGAAAATTACAACTTCCATAGTGTCCAAAATTCAAACATACGTGAACCGATGCCTGCGTCGGATATTTTGTATTTTCTGGCCTGACAGAATACGGAACTCCGAGCTACTAAAACGCGCAAATATGGAGAGTGTCGACACCATAATACGCAGAATGAAATGGAGCTGGATAGGGCATACATTGCGTAAAAGTGAGAGCAATATCGCCAGGAAGGCAATGGAGTGGAACCCACTGGATGGATTAGGCCGGACACCAGGCAGACCCAAAGAAACTTGGAGGAGGACTGTTGGTAGAGAAGCGGAAAGCATCGGGAAGACCTGGAGAGAACTGAAAGCTACGGCCAACAACAGAGTTCGTTGGAAGAGAGGAGTGGTTGATGCCCTAGAAGAAGAAGAAGAAGAGTTTAACACAGAATTTAATCGCGTACCTCTTAGCCAGCTGGCACCACTCACAGAAACACGTCGCGGGAAAATGCCTGTCCTGACTCTCCAGGTGCTCGGAGACAACTGACCAGCTGCTCGTTCGTTAGCTGGGAACACCCTCTTCCGAATCCAGTCAGTGCGCGGAAATCAGTGCTATTACTTTCTGGACAAACCCCGTGTGTCTTTCTTTTAAAATTGACTCCGGGCAGACCTTTATTCGGAAATGCCCATATTACAACGTAGAATTCTAGACAGAAAGAAAACTATAAGTTGTGAAAAACTTTGTTAGGAACAGGGTATATTAAAGTCAGGCTTGACCGTTTCTGGTTATGTGGTGACATCAATTGCGTTGTTCCTATGCAGCCGTCACCTTTACTAGCTACCAACTTCGACTGGGAAGTAGCCATTCAAAAGACCAAATTTCTTTGAGCTTCTTCGATCACATTCCTAAAACAGACTCTGAAATGTATAGAGTTTTGCCCCCAGTTAAAAAACCATTGTGTGGATACACTTTAAAGCACATCTGAATTTATTTAATTTGTCTAGTGTTATATTTGTTTATAATTATACGGCCAAGTCGATTTTTATTGATCTTAGTTCTCGGTCCAGACAGAATGCTCTCTCTTTCTTTGCATTTTGAAACGACCATACAATAGTTTTGTTGTTCTCGTAAATCGGCTCAGGCGTATAACGTATCTATTAATTGTTTGGGCACTTTGGTGTAAATGCGTATAACGCTTCCACACATAATTGAATTTTTTTAACTTGCTTTGTTTTTCTCTTTTTTTCAAATCTTTTTTCGCCAGGCGTAGAACGTCAAGCGCAAGTTTTTCTGTTATTTACTTTTTTTTATTTAATCTAGGGGTTAGTAAAGATTAGTTTTTAATTCTTTTTTTTTTTTGTTATTATTGAACCGCTTTGAAGGCTGTTTGAGAAGTCTTCAGCACCGTTCTACACCCGGCGTTAATTGTTTCATTCTCTTTTTGTTACTTGAGTTTCGGAAAACGTTTCAAAATCACTTTTTTTTTGTTGACGCGTTTTCCAAAACCACGAGGGAGTTTCTTTATGTGGGGGGGAGGGAAGTTATGATGAGTGTTTTTTTTTAAAGGTGGTATACATGCAAACTGAGTTCTGTAGTGTGTGAGGAGGCGTTGGTGTTGAGGTTAGATTAGAGGGGGTAAATACAACACACAAATCAATGGGAATGGGAATCAAACAAATAGTATAATAATCTTCTCTTGAATATTTTTGGGTAAAGGCTTTCGATCAGTCAGGCGTCAGGCCTTGTTCAATGCTTGCATATCAAATTCTAAACAGCAAAACTCTTTTGGAGTAAGACTTGGCTAGCAACCCTTACAAGAAGTTCTTTGAAATGACTTTGTACGTTAATGATACTTTGAAATCGCCTCTGAGACTTAGGACTTTAAATGACAATCAAAACCAAAATCAAAAAACTAAAAACTAAAAACTTGGTCTCTGAGTTGATTTCCAAGCCAGTTTTGAACTCTTTCTCTCATCTGAAATTAGCATAAAAATAGATTAATATATGCTCGTTGTATAGGTAGGTAGTTAGACCCTAGGGGGAACCTCAAGATGGCTGGGTTACATAAGTTAAGCATGACTTTTTTTTCTTTTGGAAACCACTTAATGGTTGTCAACCAGTAAAGCAGTTTTATCTTCTTTTTTCACTTTTACTCAGACCGTCTGTGCAAACGGTAAAAGTAGATATATACATTTTTTCAACATTTAGTCAGGCTTAATTTACGACGTAGAACGTATTTTAAAATGTTTTTTTTTTTTTTTTTTTTTTTTGGGAGTGGGGGGGGGTTACCATCTTGAGGTTTGATTAAGGTAGAACTCATAGAACTCACCTTCCAAAAGTTATTTAAAAGGCTTTATAGTTTTAGCAGCTATAAAACTGAAGTGGCTGTAAGTTCACTTAGGAATTGGTTAGGATATCAGTGTGTATATGTAAATATACAAAAAAATTAACAACTGAAGAGTCCATTTAGTTCAGAGACGATTTCAATTGAGCCTCGGTGTGCGATAATGTAAGATGAGAGATGTGGGATGTGAAAGTTTGAAGTAGTCTTGTAGGGGTCTTAAGGTAAAGTCTATCAGAGTTTTGAAACTGTAAGAATCTATGCAGTGGCACTTCCTTCTAGAGGAGTTTAGCTTCGGGGCTTTGGTTTAAGTGACAGGTTTAGCCAGCGACACGGCGTAGTATTACTTCTTCTTGGTAGGTATATCGAAAAGTTGTTAATCATTGAATCAATGGTCCAAATTGTTTTGACTATGTTCATTACCTTATTTTGCGTCTAATAGCTATCACTTTGCAGAATTCTTGGAAAAGTTTGTGTGCAATTACTCATTCCGAGCCTTTATTTCTTAAGGGAGCTGTTACATACAGTCCTGCGACCAAAGTAAGGTCAGCACAATATCAATGGTATAGTCCGTAGTCCGTTCTAGCTGGTCCCAATATCTCTCAAACTTTCTAGTTATTGTCATCGTCCCCAAATCCCAGGAAGTATAGTTGGGCAAAAGCGTAGAGTGTTGCCCTTCTCTGAACAGACTGAGAAACGTCTCGAACTCTGGCCCCCGACTTTCGAGTTAGTAGTACCTCTTCTACTATTTGTTATACACATGAGACTCTACTTTTTGCCTCCTTCTCATGTGTTCTCTTATTAATTCATGTGATTTCTATTGCTTTAGCGCTCGTTTTGATGCCATCCTTATATCTTCCGACTCTGTTGGTTCACCTCTCTTTCGTTTTCACGTAGCCTTTCCGCTTTTGAAGCAAACATTTTGCCCAGCGCAAAGAAATTTTTGTTTTCGAGCAGGAGCCAATATTGCTTTCTCTTTCGCCTTCATGGAATGCCAACCCACCATACCGCTTGCACTTGGACGATTCGTCAGTATGTGGTTACGCTTCGGATTCGTGTTCGGTGGTCACGCTATGTGTGTGTGGGAAGGCATCATCCAATGAAGGCAATATTTTGTTATTCGCGCTGGGCCAATTTTTCCTTCAAAAGCGTTTTCATTTAATTAGGCTTTGGGAACCAGAGACTCGAGACTAAGGCAAAGCTAAGGTTATATAGAAGAGGCTACCTGCTCCCTGTTCGGGCGCCAGAGTCAGGCATTTCCCGTCGCGTCTTAAGTTGGCAAGCGTCCCAAGACGTTGACAAGCAAACGACGCCACCAGAAACCTTCCTGGGAATTGTTTTTCACATTTTTCACTTGGAATTACACTTTAAAAAAAATCACCTTTTTCTACAGTGCCTCTTGGCCGTGTCGCTGGCTCTGGCGTTTGCACTCGACTGATACCCGACTTCAGTTCTGCATCGACGAGGTAGGCTCGGTCCCGGGCTGCGTGGCTGCCTGTCTCAGGTAGAAAACGGGTCTTAGTTTGCATCCCCTAAGCCGGCAACGTTCCGGGGTTCAATTTTTGCCTGCATTTCCCAGGCAGCTGCCCTTTTTACAATCTTGTTTTTCGGTACCTTTTCTTTGTCCTTCCTTGGAATTTGCCTGCCGCCTGCCTGTCGTTCTGCCTGCCTTCTGTGGGCTTCTTCTTATTTCCTCATGCTGGCAATGCCTTTGATTGCGTTTCGAGTTCTGACGCAGACCCTTTTTCGTTTCTTTTTTTAGGCTTGAAAAAGCAGCCTTGTACGTTATTTGTGTCACTTTCTGATCACTATTTCGATTTTCTTTAATCAATTTGGCAATTTGTTCTGCAATTCTGTTGAAAAATTTGCCGCGGGCACCGCCACCTGCCTAGTCATTGATTAGCAAACGAGTGAGAACGAGAAAGAACGAGGCGATTTAGTATAAAGACCTCGGCTGTCGATAGCGTTACCAGATAGGGCTCTATCAATTGCAAAGTGTGACCCTATTTTACTGCTAGCTTTTTTTTTTCTTTAAAGACAATGTCCTTTTTTATCCACCCATGTGACTTGGCATCAATCGCTTATGATTTATCAATACTAGGAAATTGGGGTCGTGCCACATGCGATCGTGCGCACTAAACACCACTTACGGGCATTTCCGTATTTTTCTGACTATGTGGCAGCGCTGGCTTTTACTTATCTGGCGTCTGCAACTAAAAATACCCGCTAAAAGACGTTAGCATACAAAAATGCGCATACCTTAACAGAGAGTTAACATTTTCATGTTGCACATTTTAAATGTAAGAGAAAATGTGCAGCTATACTTGAATCGTCTTACACGGGGTTGGCAGACAGCAGTTTAGCTTCAAATTTGCCAATTGCTCGATGGGTCCAATTCCAAATTTTTGGCAAAATAAAATTTTTCATTTTTTTTTTTGTGAATTAAGCAGATCAGTTTGTTATCTGAATGGTACAATTTAAAATGCTTATAATAGTAAAAAAATATTAAATAGAAAAATAATATTGAGCACGGAACTTCGGCTTTTATTTTAATTGTGAATCGAACCTTACACCAAAACAAAGGTGAGAAAGTTCCTGAACCTGTTCCGAACTTATATTTTCGGTTTGGTTCAACAACATTATAAATCGGGGGTGCCACAGAAATCTCTAGAGATTTTGCCGACGGTTATTTGTAAAATCTCGAAAATTAGCTGCGTGCCACAGAACTTTCAATTTAAATGAAAATTCAACAAATATGTTCTGCATCTCTAAGCAGGTAAATTTATTTTTTTTTTGATTAATTTTTATTGTGTTATATGTTTTATGATGCATTTTTAAATAATAATTCAATTTTAAGTCGCATTCTCCACCAATATAATGCAAAATTGAAAAATTTGTAAAGAGCTTTGCAAAATCTGTGAACAAAACTATTTTTAGAGGTTTGAACCAACCAATAAATTAAAATTTTAATAGGTTTTGAATAATAAAATTTGTTTTCAACTGCCTCAATCCGCAAATATAATCCTGTGTAGTCATAAAAACAATCTCGCTACCAACCACAGCGCCCTTAAATTTTGGAGTCGCCATCTGTGTGCCAACATTGGCACCAACAAGGGCTTAGAGTTGTCAAGTTATATTTTGATTGTTGGCCAAAATATTTTTAAATTTTGCATCCTATTTTTGGAGAATATGACTTAACTTTTAATTATAATTTAAAAATGCATCATAAAACATATTACCACTATGAAAAATTTGTATTTAAACATCAAATTAACTCATAACTAGAAGATGGGAAATTTTTTTTTGCGAGAAAGGGCAACCCTGTTAACAGTTTGGATAGAAATTTCCCATTAGCATGGACACAAACCTTCCAACTCGATTTTCATATAAGAAAACGAAATCTCTTGAAGTTCTGGGACACCGACGGATTTTTCGAGCGTTTTGCAAACCAACCGAGGCCAAAATCTCTAGAGATTTCTGTGACACCCCCGATATGTTCCGACAAAGACTCAACATTCTAAGAATGATGTTGATAATAAGCAATCATTCCACGTTGAGAACACCTCTGTAAAATTGATATATGTGCAAAATGAGTTTTTGCTATTTCTGTATAAATTTGAATATTTAGAATATCTTTTCACTGACAATTTATTTTTTGCATCAATTTTAAGAAAATTCAAACTTGGGGGTGCCACAGAAACCTCTTCCAACCAAATTCCAACCGAATTCCAATTCTTAGGTGCCACGGAAATTTCTTTTGGTTGGTTTCAAACCTCCTATCATTTGTTGGGAGATTTAGCAAACCTCTGTGGCATCCCCGATGAGTTCCCTCACGCGATGGCTGCGGCCACCTATCGATGTTCATCGCACGCCTTTGAGATGAAGTTTGTTCCATCGCTGACGACGAGTCTCTCCCGCGAATTCGGCCAGCATAACTTCGATCGTCTTCAATTTGTTGTATTTAGCAAGTAATATTATTATTTAATAAAGTTAGTTATAAAGATAACTAAACCTCTTTTCTCACTAGCTCCATCTGGCGGTGGTGGCGCCATCTACTTGACAGGCAGCGGATCAAGGGCTGCAAGTTATACCTCATGTTTACGCCAATAAATTTTAAAATTTTTTTTTTACTTACTTATGAAGAATATGACTTAAATTTGAAATATAATTCAAAAATGCATCATAAAACATATTACACAATCAAAAAATTGCATTTAAACATCAAATAAACCCATAACTAAAAAGGAAAATTTTTTTGGTGCGTTCTTTAGAGATGGAACTTCAACTGGAACACCTCTTTTGATTTGTAGTTCGGGAGGTCGCCGGCCGGCTGGAGAATGTCAACCGGATTCTGGCTCCGGCTGCCGGCCCCCATACCAGCTCTCATACCAGATTTTATATGGGATGTCATGAAATCCGGACACCGCCGCCAGCGGTCAGACAAAAGTGTCCAACCGAGCGGAAGGCTGTTTGGGTAAGCCTTATGGCGGGCGGTATGGACTATACATAAACCAGGCGGTTTTATCACCCAAAAGACCAAAAGAAAAAAATATATTTCGTTTTTTCACTTTTATATATATACATTTGTTTCTATACATTACCACCAACCACCGCAACATCACAACACATTTTTAGAATGTGTTGAAAGAACTCTGAATTTTTTTTTTTTTTTATAAACATACCTTTACTGGGATTTGAACTCGGGACCGTACGCTTCTCAGTCGAATGCTCTAGCTCAGTGCTACTGTTGCTAAGATCAAAAGCCGAACTAAATGTGCTATATATATTTGACATATTTTATAAAGTTCTCATTTAAAAATTTCTTAACTTAAGTCAGATGTGCATACAAACGCACATCTTTTCATTTAGCTTTAATCAGGAAACATAATGATTGTGCATTCGCACTTAAAAAAATTATACTTCGTGTCGACTGACTGACGCGTCTGCTGATTTAGAGTCTGCATAGTCGGGTAGACGAATGTCGGCGGATAAAAACCGCAATGTACCGAATGCTTAACTCAAAATGCACACATCCTCACGAAATATTCCTTATTGACCCTACTAGAATCTGGCAGCTTGACTTGGGGGAGGTGCTTCGGTCTTGGCGTCATAACCATATACAAATGCTTCTTCATCAGTTCATTCTCAAACTTAAGAAAAATTTTGAACAATGATATCTGTCCAAAAGAAACAATAAGTACAACGTGGCTGATCATGCCATCATAGGTACATTTGTTGAGAAAAGGTGTACCAACATAAAAAAAGAGTACACCACCAAATTTAAAAGTTGGTCTTTTTTAACAAACCTTATATTTGCTTCTGTTATTCCCATCATATAAGACGGTTCCAAATCATCCAAATCAGTAAAAGTCTTAATTTCTATCTTCGGGGATCAACAAAGGGGAACGACATATAATTTGCAAACTTTAGATATTGCCAAATGGTAAAAATTTTAGCCGTTCGTGGTGCAGCAGGGAAGTGTGTTTGCCTTCTGTGCGGGAGGTCGAGGGTTCGATCCCGCCTCGGAACAACTAATAACAAGTTTTTCTTTCTTTAAAAACTTTTACACAACCGCGGTCTTACATTTTTTTTGTACCATTTTGGTTTGCTTTACCCATCGGTCCGGCAGATGGTTATCCTTAACTGACTTGCCGGGTGGTTAACAGAAATGGCCATTCCGATGGTTGTTCCGAAATCGCTTGGCGGATAGCTGACATTTCAAGCATAAGTTCTGATATTGCTGAGCGGACAAATGCCGGATGGTTATCCGAAAATGTGCTGGCCTATGGCTGTTTCGAAATTGCCTGGCGGATGGTTGGCATATTGTGTCCATTTGGTATTGTTGTGCCGATCGGCCTGCCCATTGCGCTTACCCTTAGCTGAATGCTAGGTGGTAGGGTGGTAGATGGCCTGGCCGATGGCAGTCCTCTAAAACCGCCTGGCGGCTGGCTGACAATTTGTGTGCGAACGTCTGGCGTTGCTGTTCTGATCGACCAGTCCGATAATTACCCCTTAGCAAACTGCCGGGTGGGTGACAAATGTATGAGCGTCTGGGCGTACTGTGCCAAACGGGTCACCGGATGCTTTGTTTGACAGCACCCGACAAAAAAAACTACAAGGTATTCAAAACCATTGTTGTTCTTTTTTTCCAGTTTCCCAAACACGAAATTGGGACTTTTGGCCGGCTGGCCCAGTGTGCATCATTTGAAAAATCGTTATCAAAAATATTTGAGAAATTTGGTCAATATCAGAT
The DNA here is from genome assembly GCA_018904235.1 of Lordiphosa stackelbergi. Taxonomy (NCBI): domain Eukaryota; kingdom Metazoa; phylum Arthropoda; class Insecta; order Diptera; family Drosophilidae; genus Lordiphosa; species Lordiphosa stackelbergi. The sequence continues at coordinate 45,046 of JAEIFU010002134.1, forward strand.
GACTTTATGTCGGAAAATGGGTTTTATTTAAAACAAATTTTAGATTTTAATGCTAGCGTTTTAAAATCTGTTATTTCAAAACCAGCAAATGCAAGAGTATAAAAACTTCGGCTTAGTCGGCCTTTAGTTTTTTTATACCCTTTTGGTTTTTTTTTATACCCTGCAAAGGGTAGAAATATTCATTTGACCCTATAGCTAGATAAGTTTGCAACGAGCTGGTCGATTGAGTATATCCTCCGTATGTTCCGACGACTAGTCTCTCAGTTTTAGAGCTATCAAGCTGAAACTTTGCACAAAGACTTCTTTTTACAGCACACTGCTAATATGTCTGAACCGACCAGATTGGGTGACTGTTTCTTATAGCTGCCATAGGAACTATCGGTCGAAAAGTGGGGTTTTTTGTTTTTATGTTACGTCTCCTCGGATAAAAGTCTTTGGTTTTATCGCCCCATAGACTTCATTTTTTTAATTGTTCTTAAACTCGACTCCGTTTTTTAAATTATTAAAATTACGCTCGGTTTCGTTAAATTACAAACTATTTATTCTGCTCATACATCATCGGAATTGAATCGGCTGTTTCTGTCTGTCAAGTTAGCAACTGTACCTGTCAAGTTAGCTGCGCCCTGAAGGTTCCGACGGGTATGAACGGATATTTTAGGTTGTCAGCGTAGAGACTAGTCGGAATTTTACGAAAGCATTTCGACGACACCCCATATGGACTCTCTTCAATTGTCACAACAGCTTAGAATTGCCAGCTGGATTATTTGCATTTATTTGAATATAGTTTTATTTCTCGTTTGTAGGGACATAACGGGGTTATACATATAACATAACTAGGTACATCATGTTTGGGTATTTGTTGCTTTGCCTTGCTGCCCACCAAGCTCCACTAATCCTCATCGTATCGGGTATAATGTGCCCTTGACTGAAGCTGTTGTTTAACATCCGCTTGATTGGTTTGCTGGTGGACTCTGAACTTTTTCGGCTTCTCCTCTCCATATGGTATATAGAAAAAGGCTATCCACATGAAAACCAACATATCCACAAACATCAAACCGGCGAATAGGAAAAACTCATTGGCCTGAGACCTAAAGAATTTGAGTTCAGCCACCACCACCACAACGACATTGCCAAAGGCCACCGTGAGTAGCCAGCAGGCTTGGAGGACCGACTTCATGCTGGGCGGTGCCTCGGCATAGGAAAACTCTAGCCCAGTCACCGAGAACATCACCTCGCCCAGTGTCATGACCACATACTGTGGCACCAGCCAGAGCATGCTCATGGAATTGGGCTCGGTCACTGCAAACAGACGCGAGACAAACCCTTCCGAATTTTGACCGATGACCATAGCGTAGACTCCACCGGCTCTGAGGGCGACTTCGGCTACTGGCAGTTCGGTCACAGTAACATCATATCGGTAGCTGCCAAGTTCGTAGAGATCATGATTCCGTGCCTGAAGTTCTAACGCCACCTGACCCGTTTTCGATTCGCTCCACACGATGCGGGTGGTGGCCACAAGATTAGCAAGGGTGCGTACGAACGCCAGGGATTTGTTCGATTTCTGGACATCATCTTGATACCAATATTTCTGTACGCTGTGGCTAGGCCGAAGGAATAGGGTATGAGCTGTGGCCTCATGTAGCAGCTGCGTGCCACCCTCCAATCGGGGACAATCTGGTAATGACAGTGAGAGAGAGAGAGGTAAGGAAGAGCTAATACTCTGCAATACATACCCTTGGTTAATGACTCTATGGTGTAGGTGAGCGTAAATGAACCATTACAGGTGATTACACTACCGCTAGAGTAAAAATCCAAGCCCTCTAGAACAAAGTCGTTGCTCGCTCCACCCAGATTTGTGGTAACGCGATAATTGCAGTCCGGAATGCCGCTAAAGATGCGGAGCTGTGTGTTACCCTGACTAGGTAGAACCGGATAGGTGCACTGAAATAAAAGCAACGAGGAGTAATTTTTTTCGAAAACTTGTACCTACCCCGTAATTCAGCAGGCAAGCCAAGGTACACATATTAAGCAAAAAGTAGAGAAAGAGTAAGCCAAGCTACACACTCGAAGCGATATGCAATAACAGGTAGAATAGAACAAATGACGAATTTTTGAGTTCATTTACAGTATTTCCTAGACGGCTTTAGTTCAAATTTGTCAATAGCCAAGAAGGAACAAGGTTAAAACAATAACAAGAGAGTTAGTTGAATTTTATCGTATTATAAACGTAATGTCACATTAGTTTGGAAATGCTCATATATACTTTGTATGGTCGGAAAAGTTTCCTTCTGCCTGTCTGTTTTTACACAAACTAGTTCCTCAGTTTTAAAGCTATCGAGCTGAAATTTTGCACATTGCTTTTGGACGTTGCTAATATATTGGAACTGCCGCACTATGGTCCCAAATCATAAAAAGGTGGCCAAAAGTCGAAAAAAATTTTGATGGTTGGAATAGTTGTAGTGGCACATCTAGTTTGTATTGCGACCGTTAAGAGGGAAGTGTCCCTAACTGGATCAGGTATGAACTCCGTTGTAGAGCGTCGAGCGTGTTTCATCGTTTACTCGTCATGCATCGAAATTAACACGACGTTCAGAAGCGTATGGAATCGCGAAAACAACTTGGATTCTATAAAATGCATTCTACTTTAGAAGGTACGTACAATTTGAATGTGTTCCTCAAAATTATTATTAACAATGCATGAAATAGTGAGTCATTAATAATATATAAATAAATTCGTATTAGAAAAGCAATAAGTCAAAACTCCCATCAGATCCCGCTCCCAAACAAAATAGAAATGTTTAGACACTTCTTCAAAACATATCCAAAAAAATAGCTGCGGATAGTTGCAGACTCATTTTCGGTGATGATTTTTGTACGACAATTCGCGACATAATATATATACACTGCGCGACAGTACTCTCCCCCCATTCACCAAACCAAATTTTTCCAAATTATTTTGAGCACGAAAATCGACGTAATAAAAAAATCTGTCGAATAGTTATCGAGAAATTATCGATAAACGGGATTTTCGATGTTTCCGAATAGGATCCGACATTTTGTTTTTATGAATTTTGAATCCGAATTCGTAATCAGCGACCCCGAAAACCCCCGACTACAGACTTTCAGCCAAATCAAATACGTTTTTGTAGAAATCGTCCGCCATATTGGTTCCGCCATTTTATTTTTCCGAATTTTGAATTCAAATTCGTAATCAGCGACCCCGTAAACCTCCGAGTTCAAACTTTCAGCCAAATCAAATACGTTTTTGCATTTTGGTCAGCTTTTGGGATTTGGGACCACTGTGCGCCGGGATCGGATGATTACTTCTTGTAGCAGCCATAGGAAAATGGATTTTCTCAGAGTCTGTCATTATTTCTATAGGGGAGAATGGGGGGTTCTGAGCCGCTGGGGGTTGTGAGCCACTGAATATTGGCCACAAAAAAATATATTTAAACTTTTTTGTTTATGTCATGTGTCTCCCTTCTTATTACCTAACTTTTGGCAAGCAACCTATCAGTCTACACCATCTTTAAGTTCGTGAACCAGAACTCGACTTTTTTTCAAAAAAGAAAGTTTTTTTTTTCATTTCTGACTTGTGAATATTATACAAAATTTTTTTCGTAATGACAAAAGTAAGTATGACGGAAATATCTTTGGTCCATTGCCTTTTTGATAGAGATATGTTTTTTTTTCTGTAACAATTTCTTTTTGGTTATGTGACGTCACCAAAAAAAAAGTGAGATACGGGGGGTTGTGAGCCACTTTGAAAAAAAGTCGGGTTTGACTTTCAAAGAGAATATTGCCATGACGCGCAATAAAACAGAGCAAAAACTCTTCAAACAAGTAAAAAAAAACATTGAAAAAGGCAAACAAAAGAACAGCCACAAGCAAAAAGTGCTCGTATATAAAAGAAAACAAGCCTGATGCCGTCAATCAATTTTCACTATTCATTTATGTTTCTTAATTCAGAATATGAGAAAAATTGTTCATTTTTTCATTTAATAAAGAATAATGGCTTAAAAACACGAATTTTGAACTTTTAGATGGGTGGCTCACAACCCCCCACAAATTTTCGAGTAAAAAACACTTTTTATTCAATATGACATAAAAAACCCAAAGTTTTAAAAACAAGTGATGAGGAAAGATTTGTGCATCTTTTACCTAAAATACAAAATTTACAGAACGAAAAAATATTGATTTTTGGCGAAGTTATGTTCGAAAAACAAAACTATGATCACAACCCCCCACTCTCCCCTATAATTTTAACTAAAACTCGAAAAATACCAATTTTTGGTAGCAATTGGCTGACACAGTCAAAAACTTTAACTGTTTTGTATTAAATTAATAAAATAGTAAAATAAATAAAAAATTGTAACTAAAGACATTTAATTTCTTTTTTTTTCAGCAAAACCGTTCGTTTTTCGGGTTTTTATGACAGTTGTACATGCTTGTGGGCTTTTAACTATATGAAAGAGTAATTAAATGAAGTTGTTTCGTTAAAACGGTTTGTTTATTTTGGTCTAGTCTACTATTTTGGACAGTATTACTTGTCCAAATTTCTAACGAGTTTCAAGATAAAGTTGAAAAACTGTAAAAAAGTGCTGAAAACTTGTTTTTTTTTGTGGGCAACTTTTGTAATTTTGAGTATGAAGATGTAATTTTTTTGATATGCTACAAAGAAAAGTTTTGCAGACCAAGACAAAAGCAAACAACCTCGCTAAAGACATATTCAAAATATTTAATATAGTTTACGGGACATTGAATTTTAAATCCTTCTCTGAAGCTGCAGAGTTCAAAGTGCAATAGAAAGAAAACGTCAGCTTATCAGACCAAACCCAGACAGGGTTTTTATACTACCATCGTACCTTTTCAGAAATTTTTTTGTCTCGACGAGATCTACTTTTTTGAGTTCAAAAATGTGTCACAGTGTTATTGAACAAACCTCGTTGAAGGCAGCATTTGGACAGGAGTTCTAGTAGTAGTACACATAGTATGATTTATTTTCTATTTTCAATTTTTTTATGAAATATATG
>JAEIFU010002135.1:0-50074 GCA_018904235.1 Lordiphosa stackelbergi
CAACTTAGACTTTCCCAATTTTCGTTTAAAAGAACTTGGTAAAGGAGAAGACAGTACAAGAGTATTTATGAAAGTTTAAAGTTTTAAACCTCATAGAAATTAAGGCCAGGGAAGCAAACCGGTTGTGAACCGAACCTGGTTTTTTGAACCTGACCGAACCTAAACCAAACCGGTGTGTTTATAAAAGTGCTGAACCGAACCAAAAATCGAAAACTTAAAATGGTTCGGTTCGGTTCATTTCAACTAGATATTGAGTTACCCATTGATTAACCATACTGAGCCAAACTCGCTGCGCATTATTTGCAGAAAACAAGTGCGTGCCCAACTGATCACGAAAAATATGGTAAAGATATATTTCGGACCAATCAAACTCTGTAAATCAAACTATAGCATACTCAGTACCCCCAAAATTTGTATATATCTTATCATTTTAAATAAAAAGCAAGAAAAAGTGGCCAGTGCTACCCATAATAATTTATTTGTTTTCTTTATAACTGGTCCGATCGATCAGTATCATTCAATCTTAACCATTCCTTTGTCAAACGGATAAATAATCTTAATTACTAAATATCTCTAGAAGGTACGAATCATCTATTTACAAAACTGTGGGAGATATGACGTTTTTTCTAAATTGCGTGGGTGAGAGTGGGCGTGGCAAAAATTGAATATAATCTTGATCTGTCTGCAAGTATTAGAAATACATATATGCCCCATACATGTCAAACCTCTATATCCTTCCCCGACGGCGTCGAGCTATAAGATATATGTAATATATAGGGTCGGAAATGATTCCTTCTCCGATACATTCGTTAGCACAAAATTACAGAATAATACAGAGTATAAATACGTGGAAGAGCAAAAGTTGTTGTATAAAAGCTAAGAACACCAAATTTCTTAGGAGTCAAAATTGGAACAGGCCAAGTCTTGAATTTGATACCTCTACCAGGAATTAAACCTGCTATAAGAATACTAATTTCCATCATAAAGTAAAATATCGTTTGTTATTTGCATTGAAGCGTTTGATGGCGAAAAGCGTTTACCTAATGATAAATATTGGAATATTTATCAGGAAAATCAACTTATGCAATTCCAGCCAGAACGAAAATTTGCCACATTTGATTTATCAGAAATATCTAAAATAAAAATAGAGGCAATATCGATGAAACTTTTACTATAAGATATATTATTACTAAATCTTAACTAAAATTTCATCATATTGAACTTAATTTTAGTTTTTTAAACTTCATATATCTCACTGTTTTTTTTTTTTGAAATGCAATCAATTGAATAGAAATATCTTCATTAAATAGCACAGTCTTAAAGATATCGTTATGTTATCGAAGCAAATTTTCAGTTTAAGGCCTATACTAAGATGAGATAAATTTTTAGTTTGGTACGATATTTTTGCATAATGGAATGGAAAATAGATATTTTAAGTTCGAGGATCAATTATATAATCCACTGAAAGGTATGCCAATGGGTTCCCCAGCATCCCCCCGGTATAGCAGACATAGTGATGGAAGAACTTTTGGACAACAAACTGAAAAAACTCAAGCACCCACCAAGACTGTTAACAAAATATGTGGACGATCTGTTCGCCATTATTAAGGAAGCCGATATTCAGGACACATTAGAAGCACTAAACTCTTTTCATAGAAATTTAAAATTCACCACTGAGACAGAGTAGATGGAAAACTACCTATTTAGATTCCACTATAAACAGACATGGAAACACCCTTAAAATAAAATGGTACAAGAAACCGACAGCATCAGGACGAATCATCAATTTTTATTCCAAACACCCAAAGAATATGATAATAAATACGGTTGCCAGCTGTGTTCAACGTGAGTATTAGCGACGAGATCTACCATAATGACATATTCCGAAATTAAACTGACATTTAAGAATAATGACTTCCCAATGAGGATTATAAAATCATTAATTGGTAAAAATATCTAAAACACAATGAGGAATTTTTTACAACAAGACGAAATCCAAAATAGACAAAGACGACAAAAGCAATGTGATATACAGAATAACTTCCAAAATGGAGATTTGGAGAACAAGTGCAACAAACCACATTGGAACAACAAAGTCTAAGCTCAAAACAAGGATTTCACAACATAAATCTGACTTGACAAGCTTTTTTGACACCAAACGACAATACAAAAAACGGCACTAGCGCCCACACTGTATGGAGAGCGGACATGCACCAAATTTTGTAGAAACAAACAATTTTGCAACAGGAGAGTAACTATAGGAAACGGTTTACTCTTGAAATGTTACACATCAGTTCCACATCAACAGAGAAGAGATTGAATTATAAGACTGACACTGACAACTGCGCGCACCTATACAGACATTTACTCACTTAACAATAATTTAGTTTTGAACTCCACGTTATGCGGAACAGACGTGTCATAAATTTGTATGTAAAATAATGTTTTTTCAATGTATTGTGATAATTGGCATATTGTTTTTGTAGTGTCCCTAAAGACGGAGGCCGATGCGCTTCCGAAATATATTGGAAATAATCCTAAAAAAAAAAACCATAGTGTTTTTATTCACGACCTAGAGCAGGCTATAATCAACTTTTTAACAATAAATAGAAAGTCGCCCCCCCCCAAAATTTAAAAAAAAAATTTTTTTATTTTTTTAAATGTATAACACGAAAACAAAACCAAACCAACCCGCCAAAAACTATGTAATGAACCGAACCGGCGGTTAATATATAATATAAAATCATCAGTTCGTTATCTATACCAAACTGTAAAAATTTAGTCCTAGGATAACTAAATTCAATAAACAAATGTCAAGAAAAAAAGGTATTTATACCTAAGGACTGATCCAATTTCCAAACTTGTTGATTGACAATCAATTGTCAATTGGTCATCAGCTTTCATTCTACTTTACGACTACAGCAAATAACTTATGCATTGTACAACGAAAAGATACTGTACTGTTTCAAGAAACTCCCGGAATTGTTTTGGGAAAAAAAATTTTTATGGATACGACTTGTTTTTATTTGGGATTTTTAGCTGGCTCGAGGTCTAGGTTTAGTGATAGGTGGAGTACGAGAGTTAAAAACTAGAAAACTAAAAAAGTTGAAACTAGAACAAATCTAATCTAATTTGAAATGAAAAGAACGAACTAAAATGGTTTCCGTATTTTTCTTGATTCTCGGTTCGATTTACGAACATGAATTTTAGTTTCGGTTTATAATGTTCATTAGATGCATTGTTTGTAAGTTGTAAGACAAATCGTTCTGTGAAATTATTTAATAACTTTGTAAATTTTGTTGATGGCAAATTGTTGTTGGGGTGGGACTCAATAATAATTATCCATGTGGCTGACATGTGTTTTGTTTGCAGTGTTTTTGCTGGTTGGAAATGGAAATCAATAATGGAAATGCCCCCCTTTGCGCCATATCTCCCTCTCTCTCTCTCTCTCGCTCACTCCCTCTCTTTGGCTTGCTCTTTCAGTCGGTTTACTGGCTACTTGCATAAATTTAAATAAGCTATATAACCACAAGAACAACACATGCATTCATAATTCTTCTTTGTCTTCCTCTTTTCTTTGGCAGGAGGAAATCTGATATAGTCCGGAACGGGCCACTTGGTAACCGAGAACGGAGAACAAAGGCAGCAGTAGCAGCAGCAGCAACAGCAACAGACATCATCATCATCATTATCAACATCAGCCAGAGAGAGCGCAGCGACAAGACTGCAGCGATATAATCGTTCAATGACAGCAGCAGCCGCAGAAGTTGCTGTCGCGTCTGTCTCTGCGGCGTATTCGTCGTCGTCAGCTGTTAGCAAAGCGCACAGTTAACACGTCCAGTAGGAAGCAGCAGCAGCAGTTACCCAGTGAAAGATATTGTGGTCCCTGGTCCTTTAAGCAGGTAAAAATTGCAGTTGGGAAAGTGAATCTCTAGTAGGAATCAGCATTGAATTCTACAAAAAAGCTTAGATTTGTGTCTATTTTGGAAAGTCATCGCCACCTCACCTTACAGAAAATTAAAATACTTTTTACTAGGGGTCGGCAATGTGAGCAGAGATGTTGCCACTGTTAACTGAGAAAATATTCTTCAACATATACAGAAGACGGGTAGAAAGCTTTTAAGCATTTCGAAAAATTACCGAAGGTTTATAGATTAATGGAGAAGTACCTTAACCAACCTACGATGATTGTGTTCATGCCTTCTGAGAAAAAGCACTAGAAAAAGACCCACTGGATTAGGATTATATCGTTTTTGCCATAAATAACAAACTGGCAAACAGTGTGCTCAAAATTATTTGACAAATATGCTTCGACGACAGCATTCCCGTAACGTGGATTGTTAGTGGGGTTGCCGGATATTTAAAAAAAATCTATATCGATATTTTTTCCACAATGGAAAACTAACGAAACATCCCTGCAATCGTAGAATTTACTGGGCTTTATAATAAACTTTAAGGAAAGAAATCGTGTAAAATAAATTAGTGAAACCAGTGGTGGTCAAAGTACAAATTTCGAATAATTACTAGTACCTATGAATATAAGCCATATATTAGACTCTTCTCGTCGCTATCTAAATTGCCAATGTTATATTTAATCAGATGGTCCATTCGTGAAGTTATTTCAATTTAAGTGAGCAAAAGATAAATAAACGGTTTTTGGAGCCATAAACCAAGGGGAAAACTGGGTATGAGCAAGTCCTATACGCGACCTGCTCTACAGCGTACACTCTCAATATCTTGGGTTATTACAATTTTTTTGGAAATTTGCTTTTAGCACTGTGTACAATTGAATTTACCTTGAAAGTAAGTATTATGTCTGCATTCTTATGCTGATTTTCGATTTCAACTTGAATTTGCACGAATTCAATTTTTAAGTTATTATAAAATCGCAATTTTTATACTCTTACCGAAGGTACATAGAGTATATTAAGTTTGTGCAAAAGTATGTAAACAGGAAGAAGAAGAAATCATTTCCGACACTATAAAGTGATCAGCATCAACAGCCGAGTTGATATAGCCATGTCCGTCCGGATGAACAAACAGTCACCCAGAGATGAAGTAAGAGATAAAAGGTTTGACATGTATGGGACAAATGCTTCTTATACTGCAGACAGATCAAGTTTATTTTCAATTTTGCAACGCCCCCGCAATTTGGAAAAAGGTTCTCAGTGCAATAAGTATATGTGCAAATATGTTTTCGTTTCTCTCTTCCTCAATAGTAACAGAACATATGTTCTAGGTATGCAAAAGTCTTTTGTTGTTATCTATTTTTAGAATGCTTTTGCATAATTCTTCTTTGGTCATCATTCTTAGTACCGTTATCACACATTTGAGTGGCGAGATTTGATTTTCTTAGGAAATAAGTTTATGTGCAAAAACCAATTAGTGTGCATTTAATGGTCGGCGTGCAACAAATTGGATGTGTTTTGAAAAAAATTAAAAGTTGAGAGTAAATTATGTAGTTGTTGCAGAAACACAAAAAAATTTTTTAAATTTTCCTAAGAATTCCGCGTGGAACACATTAATCAGCTGAGGAACGCGGACGAATCCAAGGATTGAACGAAGGTGGGGCTACCATCACTGAAATAGCTTCCAGAGTGTCTCGACACAGAAATACGATAGCTAATTTCTTAAAAAAATCCAAGCTCCTATGGTCAGATTAAACGCAGTGGCAGACCGAGCCACATCGACGATAGGTGCAAGCGTGAGATTAAGCGCCTGGCTGTAAACAATCAAATGTCTTGTACAGGCATTAAACGTCATTTAGAGCTCAATGTCGGTAGAAGACGGATCCATCAAATTTTAACTGAAAATTGTAACCTTAAACATAGTTCCCGGGTGGCTGTACCGATGCTATTGCCACGCCATCTTAAGGCTCGTTTGGCGTTTGCTGACAGGTACAAATTTTGGACCGAAGAATTCCGAAACGTTATTTTTTCGGATGAAAAAAAGTTTAATCTTGATGGTCCTGATGGCTGTCATAAGTATTGGCGTGACTTAAGAAAACCAAGAGAAACTCGCCATAAGAGGAATCACGGCGGTGGATCACTGATGATTTGGGCCTGTTTCGGATATGCAGGAAAGTCTCGGCTATGTTTTATTCCAATAAGAACAAACTCAGAAATCTATATTCAATTGCTGGAGAGTGAATTAATAGATTTTGCAGACGATCTTTACGAAGATAGATGGATTTTTCAACAGGACAACGCTCCAATCCACACATCAAAAGCCACAAAGGCTTATTTTTCTTCAAGAAAAATACCTGTACTGGAGTGGCCGGCTATCAGTCCTGACTTGAACCCAATTGAGGACCTCTGGGGTATCCTCTCAGCCAGGATTTATAAAGGTGGGAGGCAGTTCGACTCAATTAAGCATTTAAAGTACGCTTTGCTTGCAGAATGGGAGTTAATAAGCAATGAAACTCTCCAAAATCTGGCAGATTCCATGCCAAACCGCCTTGCAAAAGTCTTAGAGGCAAAAGGAAAGCACATTAACTATTAAAGTTGATCAAAAGTTTGAACTTAATACAAAATTTTAAGAACTATATAAAATGCACATATACTTATTTCCTAAGAATGAAATACATTTGTTAAATAATAATTTTTTGTTAATAAATATTGAAGTACTGTAAGGCAGTTCTTAGTTACTGGCTCTAGAGCTATAAGTAAAAAAATATACTTGGCTTGAATCGTTTGGTTTAAAACAAGGTTTTTCCAAAATGTTAATGCACATATACTTATTGCAGAGATATATTTTTAAATACGAGTTGACTAAGCTTATCAAATTTGTTCGAAAAATTTTTATATTATTTTAGGTATGCTATCACCAAAGGGGAAATTTCTGTAAAATTTCTAGTTACCGTAATGAAAAACCAAACTTGAAATTTTAACAGTTGAATACTGGCGCCGTGGGTTTAAAGTTTCTTCATTTAATTTCCATTTCCCTTTTGCGTTTTACTTTTTCGTAGAAGTAACTCTTTGAGATGCCAAACTTTGTTCTTGAATTAAAATCTATTTTTAAAAATATTTTATGCAAAGCAAAATGCAGGATATAGAGGATTCTAGCAGCATTTATTTGATTGGCGCAGTGCGGGCATAGCTGGATTCACCAAAGCTACCATCTAGAAAAGATATCTTGGCGGTTCTCTGCATAATATAAGAGGATACAAATACTCATTAAGCGACAGCCTTAACCGCACTGTCCTTCAAATTGATGGTGTATTGAAATCATTTGGGCTTACCATGAAACTGGGAAGAAATGTGTGCAGAAGCTTAAGGAAACTTTATGATCAATATGTGTCTCTCAGAAAAATGCTGGTCGCGATAAAGAGTTGTTCCGCAACAGAGACAGGAATTTTATGGAGTATTTAGAACGAATTTTTGATGCTGCATTAAAAAGTTCAATTGAATTAAGTCCTGATTCTGCTTTTAAAAGACAGAGGTCCGATGACGAGATTTCGAGTGAATTTTTAAAGTCTGACCCAGAGCTGTGGCAAGACGACCATGAATATCTGGCAGCGCAGAAATTACTGAAAAAACCTCAAAGTTGTGAATGATGTCGCAGAAGGAGGCGTGAAACTAGTTGAGGACTTCGATGGGCGTATTACACAACATGATCAGCATCACATTCTTCCAATACATCGAAGAGCCACTTTATCAAAATACCAAAAAGATACTCTTATGAATAAATTTGAATAACAACTTTTAACTTATACTTTTATAATTTATTTTTAATTTTTTGCCGGCCGTTTGCATCGAAGTTTTTAGCCAGCTAACTTTTGTGGAGTGACTCGTAATGTGCTGTCCTCACTACAACTGCATTTTGCATTTTCGCATTAAACCCTTACCAACATTAGATGCATATGATAAAGCAACACATGAGGACAGGAATCTGCATTTTCAGTGTTGACGATAACTCTTTTGAAAATGCATATTCAGTGAGGAAGTCATATTAGTTTTGGTTTGGTGTTCGGCTCATATGCATATCAATGATTAGTAAAAAACCTTGAAAGCATAACGATTAAATTTGCTAAACACATTATTTTATTCTTGGACATTGGTCAAATTATGAAGAATTCCACGCAAACAAAGCCAACGGAAAATGAAATGTCTGGGTGAAAAATGCTTACGCCCAAGGACCACTTCATCTCACGGTATGTCACATACCGATCCTGCAGTATTAATTCAGGCACAGCATTCATTGTTTCTGGCACAGCAACCGTTTTTAAGTTTGGCATCTCAAAGCTTGCTTTAATGAAATAGTAAAATGAAAAGGGGAAATGGAAATTTAATGAAGAAACTTTAAACCCCTGGCGCCAGTACTAAACGTTAAAATTTTGAAGTTTTGTTTTTCATTACGTTAACTACAAATTATTACGAATTTTTGCGCCCTGAGGAACAGAACATTTCCAAAAAATGTTTTTCATACAAGGGCCGTTCAGTCTAAGGTACACACATCAACTCTGACTTTAAGGTAACTTTACACAAAAATTTGTTTCTAATATGGATTTGTACTCTTCAGCATTCATTTTGTTCGTAGTCTGATAAATTGGACCTACGCCGTACCAGGAGAAGCAACCCCATACCATTATATTGCCACCTCCATGTTTGACTGTTTTTTTGTAAACCGTGTATGGAATTCCTTTCCATTAGGGCGTCGAACATTCCTTTCACAGTCATTTCCAAACAAATTAATCTTGGTTTTATCGCTCCATAATATGTTTCTCAATTTTCTCCCGGTGCATATTACCCAGTCTTTGTGGTCCTTGCAAAGTTTGCCTCATGGTGATATTTTTGCACATAAATGGGACTTTTCTGGCAATTCTTCCCGGTAGATTGGCATCTTGTAGTCGTCTTCGGATAGTTAGACTAACTGAATTCCCAATTTTGGCTGCAATAGCCTTTGATGACTTAAATGGTCCTTTTGCTCCAAAGATACTATGTAGTGGTCAAGGGTTTCTGTTGTTTTTTGTGGCCTTCAGGTTTCCTGTCTTGGTTTTCTGTCTAATGCATTTTTCACAAAATTATGAGACCTGTTCATTAGTTTGGCGATGGCTCGTAAAGATTTGCCTTTTTATTCAGACTAAGAACCAGTACAGCTTCTTCTTTAGTAAAATTAGTATTTCGACCCATTTTTTTCTCCCAAAGAATTATTTAATTCTCTGTATTGACAGGGCTAGACTTAAATTTACCTTTAGTTACCAAAATATCACTGATTACAAAGGTATTCACTTGATACTTGTGAGAAAACGGAGACTGTACCAATATTATGATCCAGGCGAAATGTGTACTGCAATGGACTCGCAATTTATAGAAAAGCTTTGATATACAGGTGGCCCCTCTTACAACTTTTTGTCCTAGTGTGGCCAGACATTGACAACAACAAAAAACCAAAAAATTAAAAAAGTTGTCAACACTAAAAGGTAAAACCATCTATAATTTAAAAATTCCGGTGTGTACCTATTAATATGATCAGTTGTGTATGTGAAGTTGCACCAAAAGCACGCCCTACTGATCTAGGCAGAAAAGCTGCTCACCGAAGTGATTTCTCAATAAAGCCAGTGTTTCGCGCGCTTCAACCAAATGTCACCGACATCAAAGGCTTGGTATGGTTTATCATCCAGCAGACCATAAACCACAACAAACAGTGCATTTTTGTGGATGTAACGGCAGTTAGATATTGGCGCCAGCTGTGAAGTAATCTAGCCATGAAAAAGCAAATTCTCAAACTTTGCCGTTCGGATTCGGCGTTAAACTGTAGGTCCCTCTCTCTTGTGCGAAAAATTTAAAGCACACACGCCAAAAGATTGAGAGAAGCTTGGCTTGGCCCCGTTGGAGGAGCTGTATAGCCAATTTTACATTTTACGGCAGTTAGAGAGTCTCTTCAGACCTTATCAGCCCAAATGCGACAATTTTGATTGATTACTGAATGAAATTCGCAGCGAAAACAGCGGATCTGCATTAAGCTGTTGAGAGGCTTTCCATGACAAATTGTCAAACAATCCTTAAAAAAAATAAAATGACAGAATGACAACTGTCAAGCGTGATATCGGAAAAAAACCTTACTGAATTACCCTTTACTATAATCTATTGCGTGTAAGGTTCTGTCAACCATGATTTTTGAACGTTTAAATTCGCTTATGAATCGCCCAGGGTGAAGGGAGAAAATTCGAAGAGTTCTTCTTTTCTGGGGCTGACGTTTGCTCAACAGTTTTGTGTTATCTTGGAAAAAACCGTATTTGGGCGACACATTGAATAGAGGGAGGTAAAATCACTCTTTTCTGATTTTCTTTGGTCTGGTCACGACTCCCATTGACTCTCTCCACTCCCGCTAGAGCAGGGTTCCCCAAAAAGAGCACGAAAATGTGACTGCATCTCTCTCTAACACATAATGGTGCATGACTTCGGCAAGCATTCGGTGTGAATTGGCGAGTATGTTCGTCCCCCAGGAGCTATGGCTGGGGAACTCTGCGCTAGAGTCCAACCATTTATTTGCACAATTCCTGATACTCTTTTAGTAATTTTTAATGTGTAAAAATAACAAAGCTGGCGTTTGTATAAAAATAACTAAACTGTTTGTTATCGAAGCAGTTTTCTGGTTTCTAAAACCAAAACAAATTTAGCAATTTGTAGTAAGTAAAAAAAACTATGTTCTGGACTGTTACAAAATCGAATCCATCTAATGTATTCCCTCTTCCCTCTTCTTACAGGAACTCACGTGGCAAATAAAAGTGCACTTTTCTGGACGAGAACTCTCTCCATCTCTATCTGGCTGTCTCTCTATCTTCTAACACTACTACTTCTCAACCAAGCCAAACCACACGCCCACAACTAGAAGTGAATTGTATAAGCAACATCCAGAACAATGGTGAAAACCTTTCAAGCCTATTTACCGTCCACAAATCGGACCTACTCATGTGTTCACTGCCGTGCTCATCTCGCCTCCCATGACGAGCTCATCTCCAAGTCCTTTCAGGGCAGCCAGGGTCCGGCCTATCTGTTCAATTCGGTGGTGAATGTGGCCTGTGGCCAAACCGAGGAGCGTGTCCTGCTCACAGGATTGCATGCGGTGGCCGATATTTACTGTGAGTGTTGCAAAACGCCGCTGGGCTGGAAATATGAGCACGCATACGAATCGAGTCAGAAATACAAGGAGGGCAAATTCATTATCGAGCTGGCCCACATGATCAAGGAGAATGGCTGGGATTGAACGTGATGTGTGGTATTTTTTTTTAAATTGTGGCATAACGGAAGGACAGCCGGCGGCAACGAGCGAACGAACAACGAGTACACAGCGTGAACAACGAGTGACGGACGTTGAATAAATGCAACAGCAGCTAGAGCGAGATGCACGACAGATGATGATATCAAAGGGGCAAGGGGCAATTAGCAATGGCAATGGCAAGGGGCAAAGGGCAAAGGGCAAGGCGCCGGCGGTCGATTCGAGAGTTTAAGGGTACCACAACATATAAATGCTATTATATAGTACATAACTCGTCGTATCTTATAGAACAAACCAACCAGACACACACACACACACACTCATACACACACACAAACATGATGCTCCGCTGCTTGGATTTGAGCTGGAAAAGAACACTGCGCTGGACGCAGCCTAGCTACCTCTTTAAGCGAGCGCCAACTGTTGGACAAACTCAACAAACACTGAACAAAACTTACAAAAATTAATTTTTCATTAAAACATCTTGAGGTCTAGGATTTGTTGATATTGCAAATTTGAGAAAAAAAACTATGATATATCTTTCAAGTACGAAATCGTTTCGCTTTCGTAACTCTTCCCCCATTCACTTACACATTCTTAAAAGTTAAGTTTTTGAACAACGTATGAGGCCATATTCAGAACCGTTAAAACTCAATTTTTTTAATTGTAAAATACATTTTCCATTCCAAAAGTCTTACCTAGAATATTTCGAAGATTTTTCTGTTGACCCACCTGATAACATTTAGAAAATTGGTTATTAAACCAAGTTTCTATATTTAAACTTAAGTTGCTTTTATTTTAAACTTTGCAAAATATGTTTAAAATTAAAACTCACCTTGATGAGTCAGTCAGGCTGGTCTGAATTGAAATATGATTATGAAATGTTTGTTAAAGACTAGATTTGATTGACATTTACCCTAAATAAGGGTAGACTTGAGTAAAAAAAAAAGTGGAAATACTGCTGCGTCCATACATTTTCACTTAAAAGACTGTTTACTGTCATTCTCTCTATCTCTGGCTTCTCATTTGTTAAAGTCTATAAAACTTTAAACAAAGTGATTTGCTTTGAAGTGGAAATTTAGAGGCTAGATCAGCCATGGATATGCCAAACACAGCCGAATGCATGTCGCGGCTAGTGCCAAGAGAGCAAACAGCTTTTCAGTCGCTGGCCAGCGGTCGATTAAGTAGGTCAGAGCTGGTTGGCATCACACCCATTACACTCTTACTTTTTGGCCTCGCTCTTCTTGACAAACACTGCTCTAGAAAATGTAGACTAAACCAATTCACTCACACACTCTTCGAGTTCATTTCAGACAATGTCTGCCTCGCTCTATCCACCGTGTTTTCCCATTCCTATATTTTACTATTGTTTTAAGTAAAGTATCTTAATTGCAGACTATCGCTTTGCATTAGAGCCGGCCAGAGAAAGTACAGCCGATATAGGCCGTCCACACATGGCTTGCATAGTATCACCAAAGACCAATATAATCTCTAAGATGCCGAACGCCCATACAATGGTTTTGCAATATGCAGCTGTTTTTTTTTTGGTGGCGCCGAAAATCGCTCTCTCTCCGCTCACACAAAGTTAAGAGCGTAAAAATCTAAAAATAAAATGCACTTGCTTGTGTGAGTAATAGTGTTGGGTAAAGGTTGTTCTTTTCGCTGAACATGTTCACTTGTTCTCTTTTTCTAAGTGAGTCAACTCACTCAATTCGCTCACTTGTTCAATTGTTCTTGTTCACTTGTTCTTGTTCATTTGTTCTTGTTCACTTGTTCTTGTTCACTTGTTCTTGATCTATTGTTCTTGTGTTCTCAGCGAGAGAGAGAAAACAGATGATTACAAGTGTATGTGTGTGTATTGCTGTTTGACCCCGATCATCTTACAGATGACAAGCTCAGTTTGCTCTTCATATTAGCCATCTGCTCTTCGCGTATTTTTGGCAACATGCAGGGCTGGCTTATACACAAAGCTTTTAATCCTTTGTTGGCTTATAAGACCAAATTGCTCGACATTTTCCACCAGGGCAGAATGGTTGTTGTTGTTGTTCTGCCGGACAACTCACACAGAGCAACACACAGAGCAAGACAAAATTTAACAGCTCACAGAGCGAGACAGACTGAACAGCTCACAAAGCAAGGGAGAGACTGAACAGTTAACAGAGCAAGACAGAACAACCCTCTGAGCAAAAGAACAACAGAGCAAGAACAGAACAAGAGAACAACTCAAGAACAACTCAGAGCAAGACAGAGTGAACAAGATAGACTGAACAAGACTTGCTGAACAAAAATGAACAATTGAAGAAGAACATGTTCGCTTGCTCAGTTTAAAGAACAACTCAATTTTGTTCACTCACTCATGAGCGACCCAACACTAGTGAGTAATGCTTGAGAATACGTGTGCAGTATGCGTACGAAAACGCGACTGGCTCTAGAGCGCTCTCTCTCTCTCTGGCTTTAAGACAAAATTTCAAGAGAGCCAAAAGCCAGTTGAAAAGCCATGCCCGAAAAATCGTGTGCAAAAAATCGTATGGCGTTACTCATCTTCATATTCTAATGTCTTTGGTATCACCATCATGAGTCAAGCATAACGAGTCAAGCTGCACGCTCCCTTCTCCCTTAGTGTTTTCCCCTCAAACACAAGTATTCGACATCAAAGTGACATCAAATTTTAGGACTTTTTCTTCTGTGCTCATCGATTCACACAATCACTAGTTCGACTCGCTTCTGTGAGAAACATACGAGCGACTTTGTCCACCTTTGGCTATGGGCTGGCCGGCTCGCTTTACATCAATCCAAATTAAGAGATTAAGTGCACAGAAAATCAAATGTTGCTTACCAACACTATCACAATTTCTATCCTGAAAAACACAGAGGTCGCAAATAATGGTCCCCCCGTTTGCCGGTGTCAGAAATCAACCGTGTTCGTGCGACCACATTGAATTGAGGTACCGAAACAACCTTCAACTACGCTCTCTGCCTCTCTTTGGTTGTGAGAGAAGAGAAACACATATTTTTGTCTTTTTTCTGTCAGGTCTATCTCGGGCCCTTTTGTCAAAATTCACGCATTCAAAAGTAGGGATTTCGAATATGATACTTGTTGAATAAATTTTGGTGTGTATTTTTGTTAGTTTCGGCCACAAAAATGGGGGTTTTCTGAAGGCATTCTCTTGGATATTACTAGTATTACTGATGCCACTAATATCCAAGAGAATGCCCTTAAAAACCTTCCTTTTTGTCCCAAAAACCAAAAAAAAAGTATTCATAAAAATATCGTCAAAATGTATTCAATATCGATATTTCGACAACCCTATTCAAAGTCTCTTTGATGTATGCATTTTATAGGCTCCTTACACTATATGCCTTCTCTTGTTCTCTCTCACGCTTACTCGCTCTCTGTTTCTGCTTAACTCTGGCTTTCTCTTGAGTCTGCAACCTTTTCAAGTAACATTTTTCAAGTGTTTACTGGCCTAATATAGGGTTGCTCTCAGACCGATCAGTGCAGAGTGTTCAACCACCGCCACCGAGCAGTGAGCGAAATTGCAGCTTAAATTCGTTTGAAGTAAAGCCCGAGCGCGTTTTATTTTTGTATTTTTTTTGGTCAGTGACGTGAGCAGAGCAAACTGAACATTGGTTTGAAAGTTATTTACCAGTTATAGAGAAACAGCGTAAACTCTATGCTAAGTACTCGTTGCAAACAGCCCATGACACTTATACTTCTTTCGGTTGACTGAATGAATTCCATCTTAAATTACATATACTTCTAATCTAGCAGCGGAACCCGAAGTAAACGTTATGATGTCAAACACGAGCAAAAGCTAACTACCTCCTGGGGGGAGAGAGAATGCACACGTCGTAAGAGAACAAGCCGCGTGCTATTTAGAACAACGTATCTCTCCCTTTATGCGTGTGTCGGCTGCGACGCCGGCAGAATAATGAGTTCCTATACTATGGGATAGACCCTTCCCAAGTCATTTTAGACTTATTTGGTGAACAAGACTATCAGACCTGTTCCCGTTTCCGAATTCGATTGATCGGAATGATAAGCTGTGATTTCTAAGCGACGATAAGTACGGATCTTTTTCATCAAAGTATAAAAGTCGAAGAACATATTCGTTTTTGAAGCGAACTTTTACAATCGTTCCGCATATTGAACGAATCGAAAACACAGTTTAAGACCTTTATCTAATGTCAACCCGACTTAATTTGTGTTGCAACAAGACTATCAGACCTGTTCCCGTTTCCGATTTCGATTGATCGGAATTGATAAGAGCTGTGATTTCTAGGCGAAGATTAAAGAATACGGGCGAATCTTTTTGTCATCAAGAAGTTAAAGGTCGAAGAACATATTCAGTTTTTGAAAGCGAACTTATTTACCAACTCCGACTCCGCATAATTTGATCGGAATCGAAAACGGGAACAGGCCTAAATATAAATCTAATAAAAAAAACCGGTTAGTCCTGGCAGAAACTAATTTATTGTATAGTCTAGTTTTGAACAAAGGTTGTTCATTTCACTTGTTCTTTTTATCGAATTGAGTTAACTCTTTAAAATTGCTGAGTTACTCAGTTGTTTGGTTCCCAGTTGTTAAGTTGCTAGTCAACTATTCTCAAGGCATAGCAAGATCATTGAACAGAAGTCACTGAACAAAGAAGAACATATTCAATTGTTCAGTTTAGAGGGCAACTCATTTTTGTTACAAAAAGTCATCAAAAACCTTGAAAATCTATATGATTAGCCTGGCCTCCATTGACTTTTTTTTTCTTAAGAATCTATTCTTTTCTTAGGAATTCTTAATTCATTGATCATTTATTTATGCGCTTCCAAACCTATTTACAATGAGTGAAACAAATAAAATTGAAACTTAACTGAAACATTCGCTAAATATTCGTAAAACAGTTGTAAAAACGAACCTTTGGCGTACAAAAGAAAACATATAAATGATGTAAATAGAATTTAAATGTAAAAAATTCGCTGAAAAATTGCCTAGAAATTTGTGCAAAACAAACCTGTAAGTTCTAAAAATAAGCTATATTTTTGCCTATGATCGAAAACGAATCATTCATTACCACCAACAACAATCGTGTTTGAAAAGTCTACCAAATCTGATCTGAATTTATATGTGATATCAACAAATCCTCTTCATGATATAAGTATGTACGCATTTCCGATTTCTATCAAATTCTATACAGCCGTGCTTTAATTTTCACCAATTAAAATAGCAACAGCTGTTGGAAACAAAGTACCAGCTGAAACCTTTGGGAAATGGGAACGAGCCTGAATCACTTCTGTATTTTTGGTTATCTTTTTTTTCAATATTTATTGTATCTTTTTGTTTTGCAAGTTTTTTTTTCTCTTCAATATTTGAATTTTGGTTGTCTATAAATCTGTAAAATTAACAACAAATTAAACAAAATGAAGTACACAAAAAAAAAAATTTGCACTGCCAATTAAAAAATGAAAACAAAAGAAATTGTAGAAACCACAAAAGTTTAGTAACAAAATACCACAAAAAGAAAACCAAAAATGAAACAGCAAACAAGGCATGCGAAATCAAAAATTCTGAAAACACACACACACACCAACAACATACACCAACACCCACACACACATATACGTTTTCAATGTAGTAGTTAAACAATTTAATTATTTAAATGCAAATTTAGCTTGAAACAAAACACTTAACTAACAATTTTTAAAAAGAAATCGGGAAAAAAAATACTGTGTGAATACTCCCAAAAGCTGCCGATGGGTGCCTTTAATTTCCTTATATTTATGTAATTTTGATTTATTTCTTTTTTTTTTTTTTTTTTTAAATATACAAAATGTATTATATAGATTTAGTTAGGTTGGCGCCCGTCCCAGTTGTAGGGAAGTGTGAAAGAAATTATATAAAATACATGCATTATATGCGTTATATACAAATATGTGAATGGAATGCGTATTTATGTCGCAAAAATAATTGTTTAAAATTAATCAAGCAAAATGGAAAAAAACAAATATTTTTTTAAATTACAGAAAAAAAATGAAAAAATATGCAAAATAACTGCCAAGAACTATTCAGAGTTAAAAAATGATGTTGTTCTCTAAGTAGTTATATATATACATACATCATATATATATATACTATGGTAATTGTATGTAATGAGAATATATTTTGTGGTAGCATTAAAAAGCTGAAAACATTACAAAAGAAAAAAAATATATATATATAAATCTCTGAAGAAAAACATAAGACACAACAAAAAAAAAAGAACTAAACTAAAACTGTGTAATGAGAGAAAAACCAATGAAATGGCTGAATTTTTATTTTATTTTTAATTGGCAAAACCTAAACTAAACATAAGCATTTACCTTTGACCTGTATCCTTCCAGTGAAAAACTTTTTGTGCCCAGAAGTACCCAAAAAACAAAATGCCTGGTCACACTTAAAGTAGCCAAGATTGGAAATACCACATGATTGAGTTTCGAAACGCTTTAGTTATCTTCTAAAGCCGCCATGATCGCCTAACTGGTTTACCATAGTTCGATCGAAAGGTTTAAAGAAACTATTCATATGTTTTGTAGCTGTTACTATAGTCAGGGAAAACGAAACCACTAACTTTATATTGCCGAAGAGCGCAAACGAAACGATTGGAATATTGTTCTCCCGACAGCTGCACTGCCTTGGAACGTTTCGGAACGAAACGTATACTAAGAAATCGTTTGCGGAATGATCGGCTTTTAGTTCTACTTCAGCTGCTGAATTGAAGAAATAAAATAAAAGCAAACGAAAACAACAAAGCTGAGAGAAACAAAGAAGTAAGCAACAGAAAAAAAAAACAACTAAGTGTATACAAATTGAGCAGCAAACGTTTCCGAACTATTCGCGCTCGTTGCATATCGTTCCGATTCCCGTTGTCCGCAAATCAAGATGAGCGACGCGTTTAGTTTGCTCTCACGAACGCAAACTGAACAGAACTCATTTTTTTTTACAGTTACATTTTCTCGGGTTTTGTAAGTATTTCGCTCTGTGCAAAGAAAGAAACGAAACGATTCAGAAACGATTAGTTTGCCCGCTCTGAGTTCGATTACCTTTATGAGCTTGTACATATGTGCCCAACGGCCCTGCTTTGACTTCGCCGAAAACTAAATTTAGGAACTATTCATGCTTCATCTGCGCGTATGTAGTTGTTAAATTGATAGAAGGTTCGGCAGCGTTGGGGCTACTTTATGGCTCTAGAATTAGAAATATAAAACTAAATTAGGGAGTTAATAAATAATCGAAGACTACGATGTTTTTTTCCACCGGCATTTTCTGTAAGCTTCTATAGGTTAGGTTAGGTTGCGATGGCTGAGAGCGACAAGTCGCTCTCCCACTTAGGCCACTATGGGCCCATTGCGATGCCATATTTATTCCCTGTTAACCCTTTTTAGTACTGAGGGATGTCCTCGTTACTGAACCATTGTGTGGACAGAATAAATTTGAGCAGAGCTGGGATCTCTAGCCCGGATGTCTCCGAGAGGGTGAGTAGCAGAGGTTGACCAAGTTTCCTGAGTCTCCTGAAGTCTGAGAAGGTGTGAAATAAGACAGTGACCCGTGAGGGTCCCCACTAGATGTAATATGTGGTCCCTTTTTTGATCGAATGTTGGCCACGTAAGCCTCGCTACTGCACAGGAAGAAAGGTTTTTCCACCGATTCGTAGCGAGACGAAGTGTTTCAGCTTTTGTGTGAAGCTTGTATGTCGCCATAGGCATCCCTATTGTGCTCTTCCCTGAAAGGAGCTCGATGGTGGTACCTATTCTGGCCAGTTTGTCCGCAGACTCATTTCCTTTTATGTTGCAATGACCAGGCACTCATATAAGGTGTATACTGAAATGCCGTGCGATCTCATTCAGAGATGAGCGACATTCCGTTAGTGTGTTAGCATTGTTGGTATGTGAGTCAAGTGCTGTAAGGGCGGCTTGACTGTCTGAGCAAAGACCAATATAATCTCTAAGATGCCGAACGCCCATACAATGGTTTTGCAATATGCAGCTGTTTTTTTTGGTGGCGCCGAAAATCTTCTCTCTCTCCTCTCACACAAAGTTGAGAGCGTAAAAATCTAAAAATAGAATGCACTTGCTTGTGTGAGTAATGCTTGAGAATACGTGTGCACACTTACAGTCGTCGGCTGTCGCTGTATGCGTACAAAAACGCGGCTGGCTCTAGAGCAGCGATGGCCCTTGGTGGCTTCCCGGGGCCGAAAACATGTCGCTATTCACATGTACACGACCCGAGTGCTTGCCGAAGCTGAGACCAAAAAAGCAGAAAGGCGTCATTCGCTCGACAGAGTTCGAAGCAGATTCACGGAGCTTTATTTTCACACACTAATACACTCTCACTTTTTGGCCTCGCTCTCGCTGGCCATCGCTTCTCTAGAGCGCTCTCTCTCTGGCTTCTGGACAAAATTTCAAGGCGAAGCCATGAAAAGCCGGGGGAAAAATCGGTGCAAATTGTTTCATCTTCATATTCTAATGTCTTTGGTCTGAGTATATAAATACATTTCCTTTCTTGACCGTAAGTGTGCTACGGTAGGTGGCAGCTTCCTGGATGGCTACCACCTCTGCATGTACACACTACAGTGATCAGGAAGGCGGAACGATAAGTTCAAATCTAGGCTGGGAGAGAAAACGCCCCCTCCTACTTTTTCGTTGAGCTTAGAGCAATGCAACGCGGCCCCCCAAGACAGGCCCCCACCAAGATCATTTTCGCAAACGCCAGTCTAGATGTTAATGGCGTTAGCTCTGCTGTGGGGAAGGTTGTCCCAATCGTTTCGGCTTGTTTGTCGAACGTCGTTTGTGGTATACAGTAGTCTGTAATTAATGGTATACCCGTTTGGGCTTCGAGTATGGTGGCGTGTCCCGAATTGCCCTTGTACCAGGTATCGGATTCTCGTAGTCTTAAGAATGTTGTAGCCATTTGCTTAGCTACGTGGTCTAGTGGTAGAAGGTGAAGAATAGTATTTAGCGCTTCTTCCGTTGGTGTCGTTCGGAGAGCGCCGCTAATACAAATTTCCGCACTTCTCTGTACATTATGCAGATTGTTTAGGGCTGATTGTTTCCCGAGTGCTAAAGCTCCGTAGAGTAGTATGGGGCGTATTACGGCTGTGTAAAGCCAATGGGGAAAAGCCCCATTTGCGGCCAATGGCCTTTTTACAAGAGAAAAAACAATGGTTGCCTCTTTTGTGCGTTCATTTATGTTGTCGTTCCAGAGTAGTTTCTTGTCTAGAATGACACCCAAGTATTTGGCTTTGTCACCAATGCAAGGAATAAGATCAGGAATTTTGTACTTCCTGGTGAAAAGAACTAATTCCGTTTTAGCGGGGTTCACGCCCAAGCCACAAGATTTTATCCACTGAGCAAGTGTTGTCAGTGCGTTCTGCATGAAATCACACAGCGTTTGAGGAAACATTCCGCATTTGAAGATGGCAATATCATCCGCGTAAGCCACCACCACGTGTCCCTCCTCTTCCATCAACCGAAGCAGTTGGTTAACTGTTACGATCCATAGTGGAGGAGAGAGAACACCTCCTTGCTTCTATAAGCTTAAGTATTTTTGAGATTTATCAGATTTTTCGAAAGACGTTTAGAGGTTGCGCAAATCGAATTTTGCCCAAAAATCTGATTTTCCGCACTGTTTTTGAATTTTACTCATAACTTGGTAAATAATCACGATTTTCTTAGTTTTCAAATCAACATTTTTAAAGAAAAATGTCAAAATTTTACTTTTATGAGCATAAATCTTAAGTTTTGGCCTGGCTTTTGTTCATTTAGGTACCATATATTACATTTTTTCGTTATTTTTCACTGTGTTTGAAGACGACATCAGAACAACAAGCCCGCTCGAGGGCTACAATAGTTACTTGGCTCACCCGATTCCAAGAAATGGATCATTTTGGGATTTTTTTGGGGGAAAATTCGATTTACGCGACCTCTAAACGTCTTTCGAAAAATCTGAAAAAATTTTAAAAATACTTTACAGTATAAGCTTTCAGAAAATGCCGGTGCAAATGGGCACCCAATTGCCCATTGCGCCCTTGAGGCTCGGCCCGTTATTCTTCAAAAGATTGCTAGTTGACAAAAGGAGGTGAAAAACTGATTGTTGCTGAACTTGGGGAATAAAGTGATTATTCAAATTATTTGCTATCCAACGCAAACAAATTCCATGTCCCATTGTTTTATTTAAATTTTTCATGTGGTCACACTAAGAGTTAGCTATTCACCAAACCTTCAAGTCAATACTGTAAACACTTTCAGAAGCTTGTGAAGTGAAAAAGTTACACTAAAATTTCGCACAAACCAAAGGAATGAAAAAACGAACTGAAACAAAACATTTTCTAAATGATTGCGCTGAATTAACCTTTTAGACGCTAAAATACTGACCTTTAAAGAGATTTTCGCTATTCAAGCGAGAGATGAACTGTTCCCAGTTGGTTTTCGGATCTGTCCCCATAGTTTTGGAAAACTCTTAAGTCGTTTTCCAACACAGAAAAACTATACATTTGCAATAGATAGTTCTTTTATATGAAAATCTGAGATCAATCTAACATTAAATGGATATTATTTATGTCCTTTTTAAGATATTTTAATTATCCAGCCAGTCCAAATGAATAAACGAAATTATCCAACAAATATACATTTTTTCTGTGTAGACAGCACACATCCTTGGCTAAAATAATAAGTTTTTAGCCTCCGAATATTGATATAAGAACGAAACAAACTTAATCTATGAGGTGGCATCATCTCATTTTAAGATTTCCCAATCTTATTTGAAGCACTTAAGTTTGCATAAATTAAGGATATTTTGGACTACTATTCTTCAAATATTCAAATTTATATAAATTCAATTCTAGAATTCTTCAACCTTAGCCAATTAGAAAGAATAACTACATATAAACCCGAAATCTACCTCTACTCTTGGAGAAGAAAGCTAAGCTAGAGATTGAAGAGACCGATTAGTACACAAGAATGCGTGTTATTGGTTGCATATTTTTGGATTCTCAGTTCTGAACTAAATTCCGTTTTTAAAGCTGATTTAATCTGAGAGATGAAATATCTGGGATTATAGATTGAGCTTCGGTCTGATATTAAAACATTTAAGCCTTTGGTAATTGCAGTCATATCAAGTAGAATATTGTCTTTGAAGGCTTTCAGGGTCCGTAAATTGTTTACATACATTTTGGACTACAAATAATCCCACTGGAAGAAGTATGGAGAGGTTAACTTAGACGATGCAATAAAGCAATAGTTACTCGGACTGAGTGAGCTGTGGCGCCATCCTGTTGAAACCAAAAGTAATCCAATGAGTTATGGACCTGGTGGTTACGGCTTCAACGTCATCTTCGAAAAAGAACGGTCCAATAATCCTTTCAGCACAAATTCCAGCCCAAATAGTTAATTGAGGTTTTTCATGGGCATAAAATCGACAATTCTGTTTACTCACGGCCCCATTCAACAAAAAATAAAAGTCCCACTCATGGCTCAAGATTTGTTACAACAATTGAGACCGCGTTTTGAATGTACAGCTACACGAAAAAGAGCATTGTGGTGGCCGTGTACTGTTCCATGTCACAAATTGTGGTTAGGGTCTACGTCCAAGAAGAAGTTCATGATACAGATTTTGTAACACGTGGAACTGATTTAGAATGCTGCTCTTATTTATTCTTAAGCCCCAAATACACCACAAATTTTTGCGCAAAATGCTAATGCGTGTTAGTGAAATATGTACACTCATTTCGTGCGTGTGACACATACACCCATATTTCACTAACACACATTAGCGTTTTGCGCAAAAATTTGTGTGGTGTATTCGGCCTGAATAATTCGGGTCTTTACTGAATGTGTCAGGTAATGTGACTAAAGTAGGTAAGTTCCATGCGGGTACTTCTGGTACTTCCCTCTCTCAAAAAAACCCTTTATTTTGTTTAGGCATGCGATATGCACCCCCCTCCCCAAAAAAAAAAAACAAACTGATGATTTAGTATTTACATTGAGCACTGGATATTTAGGCATATGTATTATACATACATACAAAAAATGAAAACCAAATGGAACCACCTTACATACAACTTGCAGTACAGTCGATACAAAAACTCATAAATAAAAAAAAAAATACTGTGTTTAAAGCATAACAACAGCCGTTTATTTTGCAACAACAACAAAAAAGAAGAGAACAACTGATAAAAAGATATTATATACATACATATATATGAAATATATTTAAAAATAATAAAAAGAAAACTCAATTCAAGATTGCAATAAAGCGCATTTTTAGCTCAGCTTGTTTTTGAATATTTATTTATGGAAAAATTGGACTTGGAATCATATCAATAGCTAAGAAACTTATCCATACTAATTTATAACTTAGTTTTATTATAATTTCGTGACATTTATGTAGGCATCAGCTGAGATGAGACCCATGTGCGGATTCGGCTTCGTCAAGATAGCTTTTAATCTGTGGAAGGAGATAGCATTAAAGCAGTACCCAGACAGACGTATATGGATATGGGATATGGCTCAACCCAGCTTATCATGCTGAAATATAACCTAAAAAACAATGATCCAGTAAGCAGCGAACCGAGAGACTAATAGCCGTTTTCCACCTCTTCGCGTTTTGTCATCGATTGCAGGATTTATCGATATCAAAGTGTTTTTTCTGCGTTCAGCATCCATTTCCACATCCACAACAGCTGATTTGTCCAGTCTGTACTTTTGCGAAAATTCAAAATTAATTAAGGTGCAATTAACAAAAAACAAAAAGGTGCAATTGCAACAATTGCACTTAATACAGTCATTTAAAAATATTTATGTAAATGTTGAGTTAAGAATTCGAGGAAAATTGTTAAAATTTATGCACTTTACAAGCTTGGTTCTTGAGCATCGTATTAAACTACTAGGAGGCTATTTAGTATATCCAAATTCAGATGGCCTAGTTTTATTTTCAGGTGGGAGGGCCTTGAAACGAAAATGAATGACATTTTAAAATAATAAACCATGTGGAAATAATTGCATCTGTACCTGTACTTTTTGATACTACATATACCGATATTCATCGTATAAATATGGAAAATAACAAGTAAGGTAGAGTTGCTGACCGGTTTAACGTGGCGAACCTAGCGCGTCAAGTCGACTCACACATTCTCGTTGCGACAACAATTAAATGAAACAACAACAAAAATAGAGGAAAGCTAACTTCGGCTCGGCCGAAGTTTATGTTCCCTTGCAGCTCGTAAAATTTATATAAATGGAGGTTTCAAATGATTTTCATTCAACAATTTAATTTTCGCTTTCAAAATTGTTAGCCAAGAGATTTCACAAACTGAGCAATAGATGGCTCCACTACTTTGACCATTGTGGCGGTCCCAGATCATCCAGCTCCAATCACAGATCCAGTTCACCTAACTAGTTCACACAATACTTACAACTATCGATGCTTGATACTCCCGCCTGTTTATATATCTTTCATCTCTAACTCCAACACACATGACTTATCTGACTTATCTCTCGACCATTGTGTTACACTCATTCTTACCGGCAACACGCCAAAAAGCTGGCCAAAAGTCGAAAAAAAATATTTTTTTATAGACTTTTAATGATTGGAGTAGTTGTAGTGGTACATCTAGTTTGTATTCTGAACGTTAATAAGGAGAAAGTGTCCCCACCTGGCTCTGGTTTGAAATCCGTTCGTGAGCGTCAAGCGTGCCTAATCGTTTATTTGTCATGCGTCGAAAATAACACAACGTTTAGAAGCGTATAGATTCGCAAAAAATTAACCGATTTGGATTGTGAAAAATGGATTCTACTCTAGAAAGTAAGTACAATTTAAACGTATTGCTCAAAATTTTTATTAACAATGCATGAAATAGTGAATCATTAATAAAAGTAGAGGTTTTTTTTTGGTCACATTCTGAAAAATCGTGTTAAAAAAGCAATAAGTCAAAACTCCCAGCAGATCCCACTCTCAAACGAAAAAGAAATTGTTATTTAGACAATTCTTCAAAACATAGTCAAAAATTAGCTGCAGATAGCTGCATATTTAGTCTCGGTGATGATTTTTGTGCCACATTTGTAGCTACATAATATATATACAATGCGCGACAGCACTCTCCCCCAATTCAGCTTTTTTTAAAGTATTTTGGCCCGCTGAGCACGAAAATCGATAAGAAAAAAAATCTGTCAAATAGTTATCGAGATATTATCGATAAACTTGTTTTTCGATGTTACAGCCAAATCAAATACGTTTTCGAAGAAATTGTGCGACATATTAATTTCGCCATTTTGTTTTCTGAATTTTGACTTTAAATTCGTAATAACACTAGTTTACAAAAATAAAAAAATAAATGACCCATTTCTACTAAAATTTTTTTGGTGTAGTTTGGAATGGTGATCTCAAAATCGATTTCAAAAATTTTTTCATGGCTCCGTTTTTTAAATATGAATTTTTTTCACTTTTTCGGTAGGTGCTCTTACATTTTAAGCCATATCTAACTTCAAAATTGTCAGATAGATCAAGCAAGATATAAATCGAGGCAATTGAAGTGCCAGTATTTGCGTAGAACATTGTTTTTAAATCGGCGTATCCAAAAAATTATTTTTTTTTTCTAGTAAGTAATTACTTCTACGAAGAAAACTTATTATCTTATTATCAAAATCTATGAACAAACACAGGAGCTGTGAGCAATTCAGTGCAAAAAAATGTGATATTTTCGTGATAATTCAAAAAATAAATTTCCGTTTTGCTTCGACTTTTGTTCGGTTCTTGATTATAATTTTTGTTCTGGCTTTTCGCTTACTTCATAAAGTGACCAAACGACGAAGAAAAGTACAAGTTTATTTTTGTGAACACACAAAATACTCAAATTTGACTGTTAGTTTTCTACTCAATTTGATCCATCTTCGGTACGTGTGACACGATTTTCCTCAACAATACCTTTTTTCTTCGTAAAAGTGAGTTTCTTAAATAGAAAAAATAAAAAGAATTTTTTTGGATTTTTTTAATATTTTTTCTATGCGTTTAAAAAGAAATTTCTTGCATTTTTGAGCAAAAAATTGAATTTTTTTAAATGTTTTGGTTTATTGTATCCAAACTACTAAGCCGATTTAAAAACAGTGCCATAACACATACAGACGGGAGCTGCCAAGATGGCGTCCGGCTTTGGTGGCGCCCAGAAACATGATTGCGGACGCATTGCAACAAGGTTGAAATGTGCATAAAACGTTGAACAAAAATCTTTAAAGTTTAAACAAATGCACAAGCAGTGTTCTTGCCAATTTTGGTTTTTTATTTCGGTAACTAGAAATTTTAACGAATATTTTGCGGCCTGAGGAACACAACATTTGGAAAAAAACTACACATGAATATGTTCAACAAAAAAAAACAACGACCGATAAAAAATAGTTTTCAATTAACTAAAACTACCTCGTGTCAGTCCCAACAAATGCTTCGTAATTCATAGCCGGAGCTCAACAACAACGGTCTCAACCCGTTCGCAGCGAACAAAACGATCATCAATACATGAAGACGGCATATCAGAGTTCAAGAAGCTTCTTCAGCCTGGCTTAAAAAGAGACTCAAGGACCCTTGGTCCAGTCCAATCCGCCTTGTCAAAAAGAGACCGGTGGCTGGCGGATCTATACTCGCACAGAACACATGTCCAGTCAATTCGACGACATTCATCTAACATCTTCACGTCTATACATCAACTAAATGTTCGAGCTTACAAAATTACAAAATCCAAGTTCCTGCAAAACAGCCTGGCAAACAATCAGTCAAGCAACCACAACATCCGGCTTCTTGAGCCACCGTACAAGCAGTACCACAAACAACATATCATGGATATACATACATATGGGCATTTCCACAGAAAGTTCCACCGAGATTAAAAAAAATAGTTTTTTTTAAATGATTTTTCTTTTCTTTTCTGATTCTTTACTAAATAAAAGAAAATTGGCCTGAATACCGAAGATATGTCCATTTCACTGTTAGCTTTTTTAAGATTTCGACTGTGATAAATTTAATGCTCTGAAAAAACAAAACTAATGTAAATAATTGAATATAATTGAACTCAATAAATAGCTGCATTATTCCCCTTTATTTAAAAGTTAACTGCTTCAAAATACACAGCCCAACAGTGTTTTTGGTGCAGGTCTATTTTTATCATTGGTTTTATCCTATCAGCTCTTGTTTCCAAGATATGGCGGAAAAACGAAAAAGTTGAATTTTTTGCACTCTAGGATTTATGGAGGCCACATTTTATTTGCGTTAAAGTACATATCGCATCAATGGATTTTTAAAAAATCAAAGGCGCTATATAAGTACAGCAGATCGTGTCTAAATTGGCCACGTCTAAAGACAGACATTTTTCAATTTATAGCATTTTTATCAAAATAAATCATCCTGTTCAAGCTAGCGAGCGGTTCTAGGTATTACATATGTTTGCTATCTAAATCAAAAAGTCCTTAACATATGAACTAATTTTGTAATTTTTATGGCATTTTAATCAGTTTATTTGTCATAAGCCTGAAAGACGAAAATACCAATTTAAATTTATGGAGGAAAAATCAACAGGGCTGCACCCTCACAAAGTTGGTCATTTTGTTGGCCGTGATATTTATTTAACTTTCGCAGATTTATGAATTTTTAGATGCAGTCGAAAACGACTTCCATTTTTGTCGCGTGATAAATCCCATGATTTTTAAAGTATATACATCGTCAAATCGACTGAACCTACCCTTTGCACTATGTATACTGCTACTATAATTCTACCAAAAAATAGAAACAAATTCAAAAATTTGTTTTTTCTTCTCTATTTTTCTGCACTTTAAAGGCGTACGATTGTTGCGTTCGCGACTGTGGAAATGCCCATACATCTTTAAGTACGATCAATTAAAGTCGTTTTTTTTTTAAATATATTAAAAGTATCCAAAGTATGTAACAGGAAGAAGGAATTATATTCGACCCTATAAACTATATATGGGCTAATCCTGCGTTGCGGACGTTACATTTGTACGCAAATTTGCTTGTTAAAATTGAGACAGCGCTCTACATTGGTATATTTTAATAATTTTTTTTTGCAAAATGCAGTTCTTTTGGAGTACTTTCAAACCCAATTTAAAATAAAAGGTTATCTGTTTCTGAAAAAAGTTATGATTGTTTAAAGTTCCGTTGCGGACGTTACAAAAAATGGAAGTCGACCTTGAGGCTTATGTGCATTTCCACATTTTTTAGCGAATTTTGGACAATAAACAAAAAAAGTCTTATGACAAAAAATTAAGTGGAATAAACGACCATTTCAACCCAGCTTTCAAAAGAATGATAAGTCTTCCCGTTATTAAAATATCTTAATTTTTGGTCTGTTGCGGACGTTACATTTTTTCCATTAAGCCAAACTGTGTAAAAAAAATTTTTATTTTTCATCCGATTGACTTGAAACTTAGTTTGTAAGCATTGTACGCGAAATTATTCGACACGAGTTTTCCCGATATTTCAAATCCGCCCACGAAGAAAACGGCCGGAAAATTCTGTATTGAAAAAAATTATTTTTCATCCTATTGGCTTGAAAATCGGTTTGTAAGGATAAAATTCGAATTCATTTTTTGACTTCATTTTTCGATGTTGGAAATATTAATATTATTTAAACACACTTTTTGTTACCTTGAGGTTATGTTTTCGGATTCTCGACCACCTAGAGCAATTTAAAGCCCAGATTCAGATTTAGCATTCAAAAATCCAATATAACCTATATAATCTATTCTAACCTATTTCTACCTCAAATATTACAAAATTTTAATATATAATATTTCATTTTCATTAATTTTTAATATATATTAGATATCTTACAAATATAATGAGTACCTTAAATTAAAGAAAATGAAACAAATTTTAAGTTTAGCTAAGCTCAAAATACTGAAACGACTGATTTTACCATTTTTTTGACCAATAAAAAAACCCTTTTTTTCAAGAATTAATACAAGCAAGAGGTTAAGTGTAGGTATGCCTCTGCCAAGAACAAACAAACCACCGTAGAACAATATTGCTTACATATTTTGAAGCTTAAATATGTATCCTATTATTCCATTAACAAACATTTGGATTTTGGACAACTTTTAATTTCAGCCCTTGGTTTAAAAATTTTCGGATTAGCCCATATATTCTTGATCAGCATCAACAGCCGAGTCGATATAGCCATGTCCGTCTGCCTGTATGAACAAACAGACCTCAGAGATGGTAAGAGATACAGGTTTGACATGTATGAGACAAATGCTTCTTGTAATTAATTTTCCTTCGGAAAATCGGATAAACGATACTCAAGCTATGAGCAAAATAAAAACCTGTAAACCTCCCCCCACTCCTTCAGAGAGAAACTTAGAGATGAGTGTATAACAAAATGACAAAAATATTGCATAATACCCGCATGACTCCTTCAATAAGACTGGTACAGTGCATATTATAGTCGGGCATGGCCGACTTTCTTTGGAAATACCCATGCTGATACGTTTCAGAACCATAACCGTATCCTGGCAGATATCAAGCCACCCATACCGTAAAAGTCAGAGTAAAGATTCACGCTTAAGCTGAAGTTTCATGTTTATAAAATGGCATTACAATTCATTCAATGTCGGGGGTGTGTCGGTGTAATGTTTCTGTATCAACGGCATTTCATTTCAATTTCTAACTTTATGTTTACTTCCATGTATTGGTAGTGTAGCTCCATTTCGATGAAAGTCCAGTTATTGGCTGCATCTGCAACTGTATGATGCGACGCAACTGAGCCTGACGACGGTCCTCATCAAAGGTATCGGGCAATGGACCATATATGAACGCATTATAGCAAATTGTGATTAAAACTGCAATGGCGAGCGTCCAAAATACAATTCCCACCGCCAGTTTCCAGTCGGGTGTGAAATGCTGAAATTCAGCATAGGTCTGACAGAAGCTGTGACGATACAACGTTTTCTTCTCCTCCAGCGATAGTTTCTTCCAGTCGCCCAGTTCCTTCTCACGTATGGCACACAGTTCGGGCGTTACCTCGCGATAGCGGATGGCCGGAAAGGGGAACTCCACGCAATCGATATAAATGGGACTCCCGTTGACACCATAGCCCACAACTTCGCGATCTCCGATCATGAGGCGTGTACCATCGTGATGGGTTTGACGAGCCGAAGTGATTGAGATGGAAGTGGAAATCAGCGATGAAAAGCGCACAGGCAGACGCAGACCCAAAGCACGTAGCGAGTACATGGTGAAGAAACTGTACCTACGATGGGAAGGATGCATTAGCTCTCTCGTTGGTCATTTGCTTGCTTGCTTTTTACCTTTTATGCTGCAATTTGCTAACAAATTTTCTATATTTTTTTCCTTGCCTGACGCCTATAAATCTGTGTCGTCGTTTATATTAC
This sequence comes from Lordiphosa stackelbergi, assembly GCA_018904235.1. Lineage (NCBI taxonomy): Eukaryota > Metazoa > Arthropoda > Insecta > Diptera > Drosophilidae > Lordiphosa > Lordiphosa stackelbergi. Next base: position 30,637 of record JAEIFU010002135.1, read on the forward strand.
AATTTCACACACACACACATACGCACACTGACAGCTGGGGTAGGGTTGTCGACTCGCCCACAGGCGGGCAGGCCTGGAGTTTAATCAAACTCAAGTCGAAAGTGTCGAAAAGAAAAGCACAATTTTTACATTTCTCAAAGCGGTTTCCCGCAACTTTTGCTTGAAGTCAAGTGAAAAAGAAAAAAAAATAGCCAACTAATCCTTTTGCCAACCCCCAGACAGTAAGGAGAATAAAAAAAGTGACATGTGAGCGACAGGCCTAGACAGAGGGTGGTGTGGGGGGTTGGGTTTTTGGTCTCAATTCTGACGTAGGTCAATTTAATTTGAAGAGATTGTAAAGTTGAAATGGCTGTATCTGTCACACACTCCTCACACCCACGTCTTTCAACTCCCTGCCAGTTGTGTCCCTTTTCATACATACACTTTAAGTTAAGGGCTAGACGATTAAGGCAATGGGGTGAAATTTTAACAGATAATATTCACTTCAAGGCTCGCACTATACTTTAAAACCCAAGGTTCGGTTCGCAGAGTGATTCCATAACTTATGGAGTATCTTCTAGGCTAGGAGAGAAAGAGAGTCCTACATACATTTGAGAACCAAAAAACCTCAACTAAAGCGGTACTGCGAGGTTCGGTTCGAAAGACTCAAAGAACTCGAACTTAGCAGGTCAGAAAAAAAAACGACTGGCAGAGTTATGGGTCCATCGGGATAGTACCTAAAATTTTAAGCATGGTTCTGGATGTACTTACTACTGCGATAAAATTGAAAGGGGAATTTTTAATTTAAACTTCCCGGGAATTTCCAATCGATGATTAATGGAATTATATAAGGTGAAGCCGTGCGAGACAGCGCTCTCTCTGTTTGTAGGGCCAAAGTGCCAGTTCGTTGTGACATGGAGAATGACTATTAGAGAGGAACTTTAATCAGTCGACACCGCTTCTGTCAGAAATTAGTCAGCTGTTCGCTCTCACTTACGCTCTCTTGATACATTTGGGAATATGGTCGTCTCGCTCTAACCACAGTGATTTCCTACTGGCACTATGAAGTATCTTTTTGGGCAATATTAGTATCTTTATGAGAGGCAGCGCATAGTTTATCTCTAATACTTTTTGCTCCATAGTTGTGATTGATCGACATCGGCAATCGGCATCGTCGTCGGCAATCGGCAAACAACAATCGGAATGGGCATCGTCAATCGGCTTCTGCAATCGGTATCTGCAATCGGCAAACAACAATCGGCATTCGGCAATCGGCAATGGGCAATCGGCGTGACTAAAATAATTTTAAGCTTAAATTGCATTTCCTTAATAACACCCTGAAGCAATTGGAACGTTTTCACCAAGTAAGCATGCCAATGGGAAAAAGGTTCAAAGGAAAAGGAATAGATTCTATGCTTGGCGAGGTTGAGTCAGAAAATTTCATCTTGTGACGATACTGTGTTTTTTAATACCTTTAAGTACCTTTCAAATTTTGTTGGTCTCGTTGGTATCAAAATTTTGTGGGCGCTGTGTTATGACATCGATCATTGTTCTAACCATATATTTTTTTGAAGGGCATTTTCCACTTCGCTTAACTTGAAACATATTTCTTACTTTAGACGTGTGTGGTATTTGGGCTTAGATTGTAAACGAGTGGCATGAGTCCTGGGCTCCTGTCAGCAGTTTAATTATTTTATTTTTGATGATGCTACGACCCGAACAGCTGACGTCTGGATTTCATATGTAATTGATATAGCTCAAAAAATATATATATGTATAAGCACGAGGGTGGATTAATAAGTATCCGTGCTGGATGATTTATATGATTTTGTGTCAGAAGTCTTTCGCAGTTATCCATTAATTGGAATATGAGCATTAAATCTTTCTAATAGAAACCAATTTGGAAGTTCTACAATAGCTCTGCTCTGCTCTCTATTTAATGAGTTCTGCGATAAAAAATGTTTGCTGGGTAGATATATAAATATGTAAAAATGTCTAATTGGCTATACCAGCGCCCCCCAAAGGGGCCAAGCCGAGTTTCACTCAATATCTTAGCGTGTGTGCTTTAAATTTTTCGCACAAGAGAAAGGGCCCTACAGTTGAACGCCATTATCCGAACGGCAAGATTTGAGAATTTGCTTTTCATGGCTGGCGCCAGAAGCTGGTGAAGGTGACCGAATGTGTAAAAGCTATTTGCTAAGAAAGAAAAAATCTTTTTTTTATTAGATGATTCGAGGCGGCATCGAACCCACGAGCACACCCAGCAGTCCAGCACACTAACCGCTGGGCCACACTCGATCATCACGGCCCACAGTGTAAGATTTTGCCAATCTAAGGGGGACTTAAAATATCGACTTGAAATTTAAACTGAAAGAGTTTTTTGGCCATACGGAAGTATGTTTCTAAGATGAACAACATCGGACAAAAACTACTCCCACCTCCCATACAATATCGCTTTTTTCAATATTAGCCCGAACACGATTTTCATATGGGAGCTATACGATAGTGTCACCTGATTTTGATGAAACTTTGCAGAATTGTGTGAAAGCATATTAAATAAACAATTGACAAGTTTGCTGACAATATCACCGAAATCAAAAAAGTTTTTCTCTCTAGAACTAGTTTTGTTCCGATCGTTCTTTTGGCAGGTATATCATATGGTTATCTGATTTTGATAAAACTTTATAGAATTACGTAAGAGACGCTACCTTTGAAAACAAACAAGTTTTTCTCACAAAAACTAGTTTTTGTTTCGATCGTTCCTATGGCAGCTATGGTATAGTCATCCGATCAGGCCGGTTACGACACATATACAGCCTGTATGTATTTCAAGACATTGTGCAAGGTTTGGTAACGATAGCTTTAAAACTGACGGAGTAGATAGCAAAAAACATGCGATTTACACGTGATTTTGTTCGAAAATTGGTCTAATAATAAAACGAAATACTCAAAATGGCGGAAACATGCGGACGTTTTTTTTGTGAATATGTTCTGGGGACCCACCCGCTTGTTCTCCATATGGTGGCATCGCCGAACTCGAGTTGTAGTCCCTAAAAGCAACATGTTTTTTTGCAATTTGCCTAGTTTTTAGGTGTTTATAAAAAAAATTATATAAAATGTTCCAGTAAAGGTATTTAGACCAGGCATTGAAATTTTTGCTGTTCAACTATTCAAGAATAAGAAAAAAATAGCTCTTCTTGGAAACAAGACACTGAAGGCTAAATTTTAATCACTTTAATTTTGTGCCTGATGCGAGTTATTTTTCAAGCGTTGCAATGTGGCATGTTTAATGACTATTTTATTGCTGTTAATGATAATTTAACTCTGATTTTAGTTTATTTTCATAACAAGTGGATATTTTACTAGCATTACAAAAAAACCTCAATTAAGCTATATCAATTTAGCCCTCGCTAGCTACCTATACGATTGGCAATGAACCCTTGGAACGAATTTCTACAGTCGTTGATCTTGGAGTTCTTTTTGACCCCAAATTGAGTTTCAATCCTCATATCTCCTCTATTGTTAATAGAGCAAATGGTGTACTCGGATTCATTAAACGTTGGTCGAAAGAGTTTAATGATCCATATCCACAAAAGCTTTTTATACACTGCTCTAGTCCGTCCTGTACTTGAATACTGCTCTCGTCCGGTGGCACGCAGTACAAAAAGCATATAGATCGTATTGAATCTGTTCAGAAGCAATTCTTGCTTTTTGCCCTACGTGGCTTAAATTGGGACCCTAACCTTCGTCTGCCATCGTACTCTAACAGACTCTTGCTTATTGACCTTCTTCGTTAGCTAACCTTAGAACAGTATTAGGTGTTTCTTTTCTTCATAAACTAATTATTGGTGATGTAGATTCTTCAGAACTTTTGGGTCGCCTTAACTTCTCCGTTCCTTCTAGGCCAACCAGAAACTATTTTCCTTTAATATTGCCTGGATGCACAACTGATTATGCAAAGCACAATCGATTTCGCGTCTTATGTCAAAATTATAATTTTTTTATCACCTCCCCTCTCTCTCTCTCTTCTCTCTAAAAACGTCCCTCTATAATTATCTTAGGGGAAATCTCTGACCTCTCCTGGCTGTGAGTAGGGGCATAGCTTGCCGGACTGGCTAAAATCTTCCCCCACCGGGTCAAAGAGATTTCTGTTTATTTAATTTTTAAGTTTATCTTATAAATTTTTTATTTTTAGTTAGTTTTCACATTTAGATAGTATTTTTTTTTTTTTTAAATTTGTTTTCTTTATATCTGATTTATTTTAGTTTTATTATTTTATTATTATTTTTTTTCCTTTGCTCCTATTTAGGTTTTGGTTTTTTTTTTTTTTCATCTTCTCTATCTCCATATCATCTAAAGTTTTTGGTAGCTCTAATAACGTCTCTGACTACAATTGGCTGTGAATCGGGGCATAGCTGGCGACGGCGGGCAAATAAAATTCCCCCATCGTGTCAGAGTCGTTATTAGTTACTTTTCGTTAGCTTTTCTTTGTTAGGCTTTCTAGTAAATAATTGGTTTTTTATAATTTGTCGACTAAATAAATAAATAAAAAAAAAAAAAAAAATTTGAGCACTTTTTTTTTTTTTTTTTTTTTTTATACCCTTGGAGAGGGTATATTAAAATTGTCCGGATGTTTGTAACACAGAAGGAAGCATCTCCGACCACATAAAGTATATATATTCTTGATCAGCGTGACGAGCTGAGTTGATATAGCCATGTCCGTCTGTCCGTCCGTCCGTCTGTCCGTCTGTCCGTCTGTTTCTATGCTATCTCCTCCGTCAGTTTTAAAGCTATCTCAACCAAACTTTGCACGAAGTCTTTTGGTACAAATACGCTGCACATTTGTCGGAACCGGCCGGATCGGATGACTATAGCATATAGCTGCCATAGGAACGATCGGTTGAAAAAGTAGTTTTAGTGAGAAAAACTTTTTTGTTTTCAATGCTATCGCTCCCAACCCCCGTATTTATAAGTTTTCTATGCTTTCACATAATTTCAGCGAGATTTATCCAAATCGGGCAACTATATAGTATAGCTGCCATACAAAAGATAGGTCTGAAAAAAGTCTTAGTGAGAAAAACTTTTTTGTTTTCAATGCTATCGCTCCCAACCCCCGTATTTATAAGTTTTCTATGCTTTCACATAATTTCAGCAAGTTTTATGCAAATCGGGCAACTATATAGTATAGCTGCCATACAAAAGATAGGTCTGAAAAAAGTCTCAGTGAGGAAAACTTTTTGTTTTTAATGCTATCGCTCCCAACCCTCGTATTTATGAGTTCTTTATGCTTTCACATAATTTCAGCAAGTTTTATGCAAGTCGGGCAACTATATAGTATAGCTGCCATACAAAAGATAGGTCTGAAAAAAAGTCTTAGTAAGAAAAACTTTTTTGTTTTCAATGCTATCGCTCCCACGTTGTACAGATCTATATTATATACTACCACACAAATTTTGTCAAGTTTGATTTAAATCGGATGACTATAGCATATAGCTGCCATAGGAACGATCGGTCCAAAATGTAGTTCTAGTGAGAAAAACTTTTTGATGAATATATCGTATTGCCATATAAAAACTGGCAGCATATATCATGCTCCAAGGGTATATAAACTTCTGGTACAGCCGAAGTTAGCTTCCCTCTATTTTTTTGATTTACATCCTCGTATTGCTGGCCTCCCCAGACTTGAGCTGCATAGCAAGTTATGGCCCTCGCCGTAGCCTGGTACATCCTTTATTTCACGTTTGTGTTAACGTTCTTTCCCTGCATTTAGCTCGACCATGTGTTGTTAATGGCTACTTGAGGTCTTTAAGCTTTTCTCGGAGGTGGGTGTCCAAACTTCATATTTGGCGTTAGGACTTTTCCCAGGTATTTAAATGTCTTTACCACTTCTAACGGATCTCCGGCTAATTTCCACCTTTCATTTGAAGCATGTCGCCCGCCCCCTTGCCACACAATCATTACCTTTGACTTTTCTACGTTAATGCTGAGGTTCCACATTTGGCAGTACCTAAATGTTGCGTTTATCATTCTTTCCAGCATTGCTGGGGTCTCTGCCATGATAACTATGTCGTCTGCGTACATGAGGATCTTAAATTTTTGGTCTCCAAGCTTGACTCCACCTTCCAGGTCACATGCTATGTCGTCGACAAAAAGAGCGATTCTGATTATATGAATGGCCGTGTTCACCAGCACAAATCAATGATAAAAAAATCGATAGATCCAGTTCAATTGTTGTTGTGAACGAATGTGACGTGCAACATTGATTTCTAATTTTGTCATTTTGGTTTAAAATCAAAACGATAGCTTTCACGCATACCATTTTTACCTTAAAATTTAATCAAAGCGTTTAACAAAATCCAATTAACTTTTTTGATGGATGGTGTTTGATGTATGCTGGTGAACAGGGCCAATGTATTTACAATCATAAAAATATGGGAATAAAATAAAACGAAAGACGACGTTTTACAGTAAAGTTCGGAAATATGTATGTACACTAGGTTGGACCCCTGAAAATGAAATTTTTAGGGTCATGGTCTTACCCCCCTATCTGATACTTTTTAAATTTATAATAAGCGTAAAAAAAAACAAAAGTTAAAAAAGTCGATTTTTAACAGGGTTCTCAAAGTACCGTACAAAGTACCGTACTTATGTTTAGTACACAAAAAGTAATGAACAAAACCAAGTACCGTACTCGAAAGTACGGTACATTTTTCGTTTCGTACTGTACGAAACCACAAGTACGGTAAATAATTTGTAACGCACCGACCGAAAAAAGCAAGTACGGTACAGTGTCGTAACGTACCGACCGAAAAAATAAGTACCGAACTTTTTTGTGTTCAGCACTCAGTTCAGCACGCAATTCCAGCTAAGGGGGTCTCCATAGTAATAAAACCGCGAAATGCTTAAGAAACTGCTTTTCAAATCCACGAATGATTACACATAACTACGTTCCCCTGTCCATCCAACTAAACCTAAATTAGTCCAACTACGTCCCAACAGAACCTAAATAAATCCAACTACATCCAATTAAATCCAACTACAACCAACTAATCCCAAATAAATCCAACTACATCCAACTAAACCTATATAAATCCAACAACATCCAACTAAATCCAACAACATCCAACTTAATCCAACTAAATCAAACTACATCCAACTGAACCTAAATAAATCCAACTACATCCAACTAAATCCAACTACATCCAACTGAACCTAAATAAGTCCAACTACATTCATTGAAACCCAAATACATCCAACTAATCCTAAATTAATCCAACTACACCCAACTGAACCTAACTAAATCCAACTACATCCAACTGAACCCAAATAAGTCCAACTACATCCAACTAAATCCAACTTCACATTTTACTGAACATAAATAAATCCATCTGAACTGAATTTAACTTAATCAAACTACATCCAACTGAACCTGAATAAATCCAACTACATCCAACTAAACCTAAATAAATCCAACTACATCCAACTACATTCAACTCCAACTACATCCAAATGAACCTAAATAAATCCAACTACGTCCAACTGAACCTAAATAAATCCCACTACATCCAACTAATCCTAACCAAATCCAACTACATCCAACTGAATCTAAATAAATTCAACTACATCCAAATCAATCCAACTACATCCAACTAATCCTAAATAAATAAAACTAAATCCAACTGAACCTAAATAAATACAACTACATCCAACTAAATCCAACTGAACCTAAATAAATCCAACTACATCCCACTGAACCTAAATAACTAAACTATTTTTCCGCGATTTAATGATTTGTCAGCAACAGACAATGGTTTGAAACAGTTTTTAAGATCTTAGCTATGTTCTTAACCTTCGGTTAAGTTCGGTATTAATCGCGGTTCGGTATTGTCATAGACAGGGGAACGTGGTTATGTGTAATCATTCGTGGATTTGAAAAGCAGTTTCTTAAGCATTTCGCGGTTTTATTACCATGGAGACGCCTTAGCTGGAATTGCGTGCTGAATTGAGTGCTGAACACCAAAACGTTCGGTACTTATTTTTTTCGGTCGGTACGTTACGACGCTGTACCGTACTTGCTTTTTCGGTCGGTGCGTTACAAATTATTTACCGTACTTGTGGTTTCGTACAGTACGAAACGAAAAATGTACCGTACTTTTTCTAAATTTTAACGGGCGCGAATAGCCTCTAAAGTTTTTGTATATAACTCATACGCAGTGTTGCCTATTATCATATATTTTTTTCATTTATAAATAGTCGGCTTTAATTTTATTTAAAAACTATTCGAATGAAAAATAATAAAATGCTACTACCAGGTGTTATTTCAAACAACAACAGCTATTGAAATGAACTAACAACTTCGTTGTTGAAATTTGTATGTGGTGAACGTGTCGTATGATTAATATTTTTCAAAACTTTGAGGACCTGTCGCGCCCATTTAAAACTAAAATAAAATTTTTTGATTTCACAATTATTATTTATACAACCAATATTAGCTTTGGGAATGCTGAGACTAACTTTTTTCCATTTTACCGGTTTGCGGTCCTTTATTATACACTAATCGGCATAATTATTTGGACTGGTACTTCTTGATCCAACCTCGTACCAACGTGTTGTTTACAGAATCCTTCAACACTTGAAAACTTTCACCTACTTGAGATAAACCACAACACTTGACAAATGGAGTTAACACGAAAAACCAAAAGCAAACATCAAAGTGGAAATCATTTGAATTCATTAAGAACATGAAAATTGGCTCAACAATTTCCCCACTTTAAACGAAGGAAATGGCAAATCTGACAAGAAGCTAGACAACACGTAAAAAACACCTCAATCGATTGTAAGAAGTGAGGCACTTGAGTAAAGAAAGCGACAGTTAAACATGTACATATGACACATGAAAGGCCAGCACAATTTTCTTGATCCAAGTATAAAATTGTCAATTTTTTCACTGTGTGTATTTAGTATTTGAGAACCAAAATTTACCAATGGGCTCAAGGTTTTTTGGGTGTGGGTTTGGTTCGAACATTGGTTTGGCTCACGTTTTTCCCAATTTAAATAGAAAATCAATTGATTCGTAAAATAAAACACGCAATTTCTTCATACTTGGAAAACAAGTCGACAATCATTTAGCAGACTCGAAGACTCATATAATGTTACTTCAGTGATTTCCAATTTGGATGATATATATTTTTATTTCGTCCTCCTCTAAAAGTGATGTTGAATGTATATTTAAACGAGAGCGTAAGTTAAAATCGGTCCTGCCCGACTTCGATACACCCGTTAGTTATGGGTTAATTTTGGGTTCAACTGAAATTTTTTTGATTGTGATAAATGTTTTATGATGCATTTTTAAATTAAAGTTCAAATTTAATTCTTCATAAATAAAATTAAAAATTTAAATATTTGTTGGTGCCAAACATGAGGTATAACTTGCCAGCCCTTGATGCGTTTGTTTCCAAAAGGCCAAAAGAAACCAAATACTGCTTCATAAAATAAGTACAAAATGTTCTTGGCTGAAGTCTATAAAATTTTAAAGGTTTTCCCAATTTGTTCTTCAAACTGGTTTCTTGTATTATATCAAAATCCAGAAGAAATGCATTTACCAAAGAACAAGATGCTTATACTGTAGGTCAGAAATCTACCCTCACTCCATAACCAAAGTGTTCGAACTAGAAGGGAATTTAAAGAACAGATTCGACTTAAAATAATTCGCATTTTCCGGAGCACAGTTTTTGGAGATTTGTTCTCAATCCAAGAAAGTTTGTACTTAAACTAGGAACGATCTCTTCTTACATTCGTTGGCTAATTGTAAGTACACAGAGGGAAAAATGCACTGAAATTTTAATAATATAATATTTGATATTATTTGAATTTAATATTTTCACCATTGATTTTGCGTTAAATATGGAATTCGTAAATATAAAGTGTGTTACACTTTAATCAGGCCTGTTCCTGTTTTCGATTTCGATCAAAATCATGCGGAATCGGAATTGTTAAATGTGCGCGGTTTCAAAAACTGACTATGTATTTCGCCTTTTAACTCCAAAAAACTAATTACTTTTATTCGATCGTCGGAATGGCAAAAGATTTGAACGAACTCTTTAATCCTTTCTTAGAAATCACCACCTTACCAATTCCGATTAAACGGATTCGGAAACGGGAACAGGTCTAAATATACAATTTTTTTATTTAAATATGTAAATTAATTTTTATTTTTCTGAATATAAATCGGGAATCCCATTAGAGCCACTACCAAACTAGTTGGGCACTGAAAACAATAATTTATAATAGAGATCAGAGAACTGCATGCGGGGCTGTTTTTTTGACTTTAAGTATACTTATAAAATTGCGGTATGAGTAAGTACTATACTTACACCGCAAACACCGCAACACCGCATACACCGCATTACCGCAATGATCGCATTTCATTATCGTACCACCGCCTACTACCGCATTTGAATATCGTAGGCACCGCATTATTACCGCAATGTTTATATATTTATTTTTCCGAAACATGTTGATAATGAGTGTACGTAGCTCAGTTGGTATGTGACGGAGCAAAAACCAATTTAATAAAATGTCTGGGGTTCAAAACCCGAAAAGTTTTTATTTATATTTTTGTGATTGTATGAGTTAGCCTTAGTCGATTGTGCTTTGTACGCACGGCAATTCTCTTTCTATGCAACCTTGAAGTAATCGAGCAGAAATTTTTTCACTGACCTGCAACCAGAATAACTGTTTTCGTGCAAAAATACGCGATAAGTCACAGCTGTATTTCTCTTTAATCCTATATAAATACACGGGTATATTCGAGTCTCCAACCACAAAATATATATATTCCTTAGTCAGCATGACGAGCTGAGTCGATTGGGGCTTTGTCCGTCCGTCCGTCTGTCTGTTTCTACGCGGGCTAGTCCTCAGTTTTGGAGCTATCGAGCTGAAACTTTGCACAGATCTTCTTTTACTGCACGCTGCTAATATGTCGGAACCGACCGGATCGGATGACTACTTCTTGTAGTCTTACAAATGTTCGTTCGAAAAATGGTTATTTTAGTAAGAAAAACTGTTTTGTTCTCAATAGGATCTGCTCTCAAACACGGTCATGGGTAATATGTAATGTTTTTAAGCTGTTCTGCAGTTTGGCCAGAGATAAAACTAAAGAAAACTCCCGCTGCACTGCTTGTTGGTATTTGTGCACTTGAAAAGCCAATTTTGACAGCTTAGTAATTTTTCATTTTGTCCCACCAAGCCACCACGTCGAAATCCTCAGTCATTTTAGTCTCGCGCATACCTATTATTTTCTACAAGTTTCTGATGTTGTCATCGGTGTTCCTTGAAGCAGATCTGAAAAAAAAATACGCTATCTTTGGACGAGGAGCTAATGTATTGTATTCAGATAAACTGTCGGATGAATCCATCGTCGAAATGGGGTCTGACTCATCAATCGTCATGTTGCATATGCTAGCAACGCAAAATTCCTTTATGCTATTAAAAGTCCTCTTGTTGGATATTGGCGGCTGGAGGATATAAAAAAAACGCAGCTTTATGCCACATGCTCAAATTCTGAACCCAAATTCTGTCAATCTTCTAATAACGTTTACCTTGAGAGTTGAAATTGCTGGTATCTCCAAGCTTTAGGTGCACAAAGACTTCTGATTTTAAGAATGGACGGTATAACAAAACATAATGACGGGGAGCTGCAGACTTGCATTTTCTTGAACATAATTTCTAAGTCTTCACAAAGTTCTACCAATGCGTTTAGGATTGAGATATTCACTGTATGTTGTCTTTCACATTCATCCAAAATCTCTTGAACATAACTCCAATTGTCAAAAATCGACTAAACATTCTGTATTCCGAGTTCCAGCGTGTGGGACACTGGCTTTTTAAGGATGTTGCCAATTTATGCTGTAAGTTAGCCTTCTTAAAGTATTTCACAATTTTTTTGCACGAGTCTATTGTTTCAGCCAGTTCTGTTGTTTCCTCAAAAGATTTTTCCATGATATTTGCCAGTAAGTGGCTGCTACAGTTTAAGCGAGTGTAGTTTTCGAGTGCTTTTCCGATGTTGCGCCTCGATCAGTAACAAATTTTATTTTGTCAATATTGTGAACACCGAACTCGCCAAACAAGGTTTTCAATTTCTTTAAAATGTTGTCACCTGTTGACCTCTGAAAATCCATAGATTTCATTCCTAGCACCATGTCAATTAACTTGAAGTCCTTGAAATAATGAAAGGTGACGCCCAGAAAATTCCGCTGAACATAATTATCAGTCCACAAATCTATGGTGGCTGATCCACCACTGCTGGCAACAACTTGATTAATTTCATGTCCCTACTCTTTTTTTTCATCTGCCATCTTCTTAACCTTACGGGAAATTGTTGTTGGATCAGGTAGCAAATTATTAGATCCACGTTTTCTCCCTAGGTCGCACCAACTTTAATAAAAAAAATTGTACCAGTTTTTTTAAAGCCAGAACCCGATACTGCTGAAAATGGACGGCAATCCTCAATTATCTACTCTGCGCATTTTTCAAAAGCAACTTTTTTGTCAGTCGCTGAAACTTCTTTTAGGGTGGGTGATTGCTTAAGGGACCGACAACATTTATGGTGATTTAAATTGGAAGTTTGGTTCCCACTTCGCTTTAGCAGGTTGCGACACGTTCGGCAATACACGTAACCTTGGACAATGGATTCATCTTCTTTATAATTTCGATAAAATCTTCCAGATAAAGCTGCGACCCTTGTGCCTTTTGAGATAGCGTATAAGCACCGGTTTCCAGTTTATTCAATATAGTTTTCGGATCTTCTGACATTTTTATATCTCCTAACAAGGAATATATTGAATAATCAACATGTACAAAATGTATTAGTCTTACATGAAATCTTGCCGTTATGTTTTTGCGATTTTTTTGCATTTAAAGGCGTTTTATGACGACGAATGCTGCTTACCAATTTGACACAAGTGGCCTTAAAGTCATGACATATTTTGTTTCGTATAATTCTTCAGGGCTTCAATAATTTTTCTAATTTCTTCCACTTCAAATTAAAAAAAAAAAAAAAAAAAATTCTCTGCGTGTGGAACCCAAAAAAAACGTGTTTGTTTATTTTGATTCGTACACAAACCCTTGAGCTATCTATACAAATTGTTAACAGGCTTCTATAACTGTAGTAAAAGTAAAAATTTTGCCTTTGATAACAAATATTAAAAATGCGGTAGTAATGCGGTGTCAACGATATTGAAATGCGGTAGAGGCGATAATACGACATTAAAATGCGGTAGTAGGCAGTAAAACGATATTGATAATGATGTATCGAAATGTTCAAAAAATAAATTGTAAAAAAAATGGTTAGGTTTTTTCATAATGCCTTCGCAAATGCATATACGCATTGAATCTTGTATGTAGAAATAAATTAGATCGACTCATCTAATAAATAAGGGTATTTTGAGGTGGCGAAACGGTACACCGCTGCAGTTCTCTGATAGAGATTAAATTTAAAAATGTTTACTTACTGTGGGATTCGAACTCGGAGGCATTGGTCTGAAACACAATTGGAAATGCCGTCTCTCTAATGGATGAGCTATTCCCCGCGCTGCACAGTGGTTTCTGCCATAGGCCAAAAATAAAAAAATCAAAGTCAGAAATTTGGCTTTGTAAGTGTCATCTCTTACTTAAAAAAATCATTTTTCGTCAGTGATTTTTTTAGTGTGCTGAGGTAATAGTAGTGGATCCCCCTGAGCCCCCTTATTTGACTTATAAGGCAATATTAGACAACCTTTAAGGATTAACTTCAAAAGCTGAGATTGCAGCGATATATAGTTTGTTTTATGAAATATTTATTTGTTTTTTATGTTTTATTAATTATTTAAATTTTTTTATTTTTGTTTTTTTATTTTATGTTATGGAGGCTTTAATGCAAAAACTAACATAACAAAAACAAAATAAACAAAATTGAAACACAAATAAAAAACTTTTGAAATAAGTTTTTCTACATTTGGTAAAATTGTATGGTAGGGGTGTGAGTGTGAGGGTTTAGCCACGCCCATTTTATTAAATCTCACATCTAACGGTTTTATAAAGCCAAACAAAGCTCAAGTCGAAATATCTACTGTGCCATTTTTGGCCGCAGTCTCCATGCAAGCTGCCCACTGTGCTGCGGCAGCGTCTAGTACACTATTTGTATAGAATTGAATTTACCATCTGCCTAAAAACATGAGACCACTTGTAATTTGAAGTTCGAATTCCCAAAGTAATCATTTATAAGGGCCAAAGAAAATTTGGTCATTAAACGTGTTTATATTTATATCAAAGAGCAAATTAACCAGCCAACATTTCATGAAATTTCTTGATCACATTCAAGTCGAGTCCTCTGTCTGATTAAAATAGTACTAAATGCGCTCATTTTCTGATCATAAATGACACTTTTGTCGGGAGAAATGGCTCACGACTCTTCATAAATAGTCATTTCTGTCCCTTTTCCTGATCAGTTTCGACTCCTTTCGAGTCATTTGCGAGTCTTTTTCGATTCGTTATTAAATGAATCACATTTGAGTATTTGCATAAGGGGTCATTCTTTATAACGAACAGTTAAAATATTTATTTTTCATTTTAACAAAAAAAATACGAATAAATGATCTCGACATGCCCATCAAAACGTAATTTGCGGTTTTGCACAAAAATTTTTTTGGTAATTTTATAAACAATTTCAAAAATCGTCAAAAACGGAAAAATGGAAAAAAGGGTTTTTTTAAAAACGGGATTTCTCAGGTTTGGTTTATCGGACAGCTTTCAAGTTGATATTGCTGAAAAGTATTTTACTGTAGCTACTCAAATTATAATTTTATAGATTTTTAAATTATTTAATAATATTAAGTAATTGTTGCTAAAAATTATTTATAATTTTTTCTCAATGTTAACCACCATGATATAGCTTCTAAGCACAAACAATTTATTGTCCTAAACGTAACTTAAATTTTGGTGTTTTCAAAAAGATGGAGACTTTTATAGTTTAAAAGTTATGAATTTTTTAAAACTTGGCGAGTTGGCTTTATATATATCAAGCTTTTCAAAAATGTCAACATCACACAGATCGGACGTCTATATCATATAGCTGCCATAGGAATGCTGAATTTGTTTGTGGTATAATATACTTTGAAAACTCTGGTCACCCTAATCCACAACAAAATGCAATTAATCATAGCATTCGTATGGCAGCTATATGAAATGGACGTCCGATCTGCGTGATGTTGACATTTTTGAAAAGCTTGATAAATACGAAGTATACGTGCCAGGTTTCAGCTACACAGCTTTTAATCCTATTGCGTGGCAAAGCTTTCTTTAAGGGCATCTTTTTATTTGTTTATAACTTAAAAAATTCATAACTTTTAAACTATAAAAGTCTCCATCTTTTTAAAACACCAAAATTTAAGTTACGTTTAGGACAATAAATTGTTTGTGCTTAGAAGCTATATCATAGTGGTTAACATTGAGAAAAATTATAAATAATTTTTAGCAACAACTTAATATTATTAAATAATTTAAAAATCTTTAAAATTATAATTTGAGTAGCTACAGTAAAATACTTTTCAGCAATATCAACTTGAAAGCTGTCCGATAAACCAAACCTGAGAAATCACGTTTTAAAAAACCCTTTTTTCCATTTTTCCGTTTTTGACGATTTTTGAAATTGTGTATAAAATTAACAAAAATTTTTGTGCAAAACCGCAAATTACGTTTTGGTGGGCATGTCGAGATCATATTCGAATTTTTTTTTTATTAAAATGAAAAATAAAAAATTTTTAACTGTTCGACCCATACAGTTTAGATTTTCCCGTTAAGTTAGGAAATGAGGTGGGTAATATTTTATACAATGCTAAAAAAAAATATTGATGTTCGTTTATCAAAACGAAGTCTTTTGGTACAAATACGCTGCACATTTGTCGGAACCGGCCGGATCGGATGACTATAGCATATAGCTGCCATAGGAACGATCGGTTGAAAAAGTAGTTCTAGTGAGAAAAACTTTTTTGTTTTCAATGCTATCGCTCCCAACCCCCGTATTTATAAGTTTTCTATGCTTTCACATAATTTCAGCGAAGTTTATCGAAATCGGGCAACTATATAGTATAGCTGCCATAATAAAAAGATAGGTCTGAAAAAAGTCTTAGTGAGAAAAACTTTTGTTTTCAATCTTGCTCCCAACCCCCGTATTTATAAGTTTTCTATGCTTTCACATAATTTCAGCAAGTTTTATAAAATCGGGCAACAATATAGTATAGCTGCCAATAGGTCTGAAAAAAACAGGAGAAAACTTTTTGTTTTAAGCTATCCCGTCTGCTTTCACTAATTTCATTTTTTTTTTAAAAAATAGGAAAAAAAGTCTCAGTAAGAAAAACTTTTTATTTTTGCTATCGCTCCAACGTTGTACAGACCTATAGTCATATTTATAAAATAGTTTTTGAATGGCAGCCTTTCAAAATTAATTTTTCTTAAAATAAAAAAATAGTAGTCAAAATTAGGAATGCAACAGCTGATGTAGTTTGATTTCTGATTTGCGGCTTTGGACTAGATTGCCATACAAAATATAAAGAAGTTTCCATTCGTAAAAATTTAAATAAGAAATGGAAAAAAATTTGGGAACTTTGCGTTAAGAGTGCCCAAAAGTACCTCTCTTATTTTTCTTGCAATTTTGCTTAATATTTTCTTTAAATAATGTACTGCAGCTGGAGGTTTGCGCTTTTGAGCGGTTTTTGCTTTGAATTTTCATAAAAATTGTGGATATACTTTTAAACAGTCAGCCGAAAAGTATGCTTTTTACTAAACTTCGGAATTTAGCCCATGCACTCTGAGGTAAACTATTTTCATACGAATCCAATTTGAATGTGTTAAAACGTGTAGCACTTTGTGGGTAGTACTCTTAAAAGTACTGAAGGTAAATTGTAATATATTAAGGCGGGATTCTCCATGTTAAATTTTTTTTTATTTTTTAAAAGAATTTTTGGAAATTCGAAATAATTTAGAAGATATAGCCTTTTATGTTGACCAATGTCTTCGCTAAAACAAGCTATTTTCAAATTACTTTAAACTTTAAAATCGAAATCAGGCGGCCATGATAACTCCAGTTACACTGAACCGATTTTGATGAACCAAAGTAAAATCGACTTAGAACTGTCACAATTTTCGTCTGAGCCTCAATCATAATTTTTAAAATTTTTGTACTATTTTTTTTATTACACTAAAGGCCTATACTCAGATGAGATAAATTTTTAGTTTGGTACGATATTTAAAATGAATAAAAACAACTTCTACAAATAAAATGCCTTTTCAAACGTATTCAGATTTCAAAGCTGTACTAAACAAAGGTCCCAAAATCGATTTTTCATATTTCAATAACCGTCATTTTGTCAAAAAAATCACAAAATTTTTTACGAGGGTCAGACCAGAATGACATCTATTACTGATTATCCCCCCTAACCCTTTTACATATAGACAGACAGAGAAAATGCCCAGTCGGCGTCAACGCTTAACGAAATCAAAGTCCTGAGATCAACATTTTTTTAAATCTCCTGCAATACTCTATATCAAAACAAGTAAGAGCGTTGCAGTCGAGTGACCCGACTCCGAAATACCCTGTTCAATTGAGACACAGATACAAAATACACACATATACGCGCGCACACTGACTCACAGGCCCCAGCGGCCTGAAATAGGCACAGCGCTTATTTCGTTAATAGTCCCTGGTTACATACCATTTAACTGTTATTGCCCCTTTAATATGTAAAGCAATTTGTTTTAAACTTTCAGAAATCAGTGCACATTTGAAGTCATATCCTTTCCACAATTCATTATCCTTCACATATCATTTAATAAATAACTATCCGCCAACGCACCAGTCAGAACAACTCGGAAATTGCTTCATGTGGACAGTTACAAACTTCAACAGACAACTTTACCCAGCCAACCGCTCATGAATTATGCAGAGGGCTGGAAGGTAATGCAGAAAGAAGGGACTGCTCCTCTTCTGTACTTTTGTAAGCATTTAATTAATATTGAAAGCGACACATAAAAGACTTAAATGCCCAGATCCGCACATAGATTCCTACCCCGGGTGTATGCAATGAAGAGAGTCGGGCCAATCATTTTTTGCACTATGTCAACGATACACACACACACACGCACATACACACAGGAACTGTCAGAGTCCTGGACTGAGAGTCGCCTGTCATCACTTCAAAGTCTAATGGGTGCGTCAGTGTTCAGAGAGCGTTCAGTTTAGTGCAGTTAGTTGACAGTCGAGCCAGTTTCTCCAACTGCTTCAGCAACTGTCACATGCAATATCCCCTCACCCCCCTCCATCATTCAGACAACGACCACCCCAGTCATCCAATCACATGCACAAACACATATGTATTTCTGATGCGCTTTTCCAACGTTAAAATTCTCTATTAGTGGAAAAGTATAGACGACTGAATGAGAAATGCTTAATATTAATAAAAGAAAATATTTAGTCTGGAAAATAGTTTAATTGCTGTACCAGCCTTTACCGCCAGACAGAAGTGAGCTTCTACCTTGGACATTAGGATTTTAGTTTTAAGCACAATTTTTTGGCTGGGCTTAGTAGCTGTCATATCCTAGCCTTACATTCGAGATGCACAATAACCTCGAATATTTTCCATATAATTTCTATCTTTTTGAACAGATTTTTTTCCCCTTTGTGTTTATACCAGGGAATCAAAGCGAATTGAATTTCGTTTCCGGTTCTGGTACATACAAAAACTTCCGTACTTAAAAGGTTCTATTTTGGTTCTATTTCATTTCGGTATTCTGTTCCGTAAAATTAACGGAAAATTTTAAACTTTAGTCTAAATAAAGTGGGTAAGCAAGCACTTAAGTTGGCTGCTTATTTTTTATGCGCCGCATTGTTGCTAATGGGCTGGCTTAACTACGAAGTGCCTACAAAGTATCTTATATATGTTGGTGCTAAACAGTAACATATGTGTCAGAGCGGAAATTATTTGATAATTTCCAGAGCCGCTCCGACAATGCCCTTTATTTTGGCCTGAGGGAACGGAATTTGACCATTGAGACATACTGCTATAAAGGCAACCCAAACCGCAACGGAAGTTTAGAATTAGCACATCAAACTAGAGGTAATGTTTATAGACACAGACAGTGTTAGTTTGATACGGATTTAAAAGTAGCTGGTAAGTGACCACAACAGCAACGCTGGGAGCAACGGAAACTACCTCAGTAAACCGGAGGAGACATTACTATAACGGGCTGTGGAGACTGCAAAGTCTTAGGGCTGTGGCGGCTACGGAGGTATGGACTCGGGCGGTGTGCATACATTGGGTAAATGACATAACAACTGGAGAAGCATACCGAAAAAGATCCTAAACTATGTAATTAGATGGGCTGGGGTCAATTCAACACATGTCAAAAAAAAAACACAACGATTTTC